>CAUYSK010042509.1:0-61327 GCA_963575035.1 Avahi laniger | reverse complement strand
CCCCCCCCCCCCCCCCCCCCCCCCCCCCCCCCCCCCCCCCCCCCCCCCCCCCCCCCCCCCCCCCCCCCCCCCCCCCGACGGGTATATACATACCCAAAGAGTGCAATGCGCACCACCGGAAGGATGGACATATTTGAAACTCAGACTTAGGGTGGGGGGGGCACGGGTAACATACGTAACCTAAACATCTGTACCCCCATAATATGTTGAAATAAAAAAAAAAAACTAAAAGCAAAAGTTTAAAGAGGCAGATAGTTTCCAAGACACAGCAGAATGACTTGTCTTGAAGAGAAGAAATAATACTCTTCTGAGATCAAAAAGAAGAAAGCAAGGAAACTGAAGATGCCATTCAATTTATGAGAGAAAGTGACAAGTGAGTTTCTACCATATTATGTCAATATTATCAGACAATTAGTCTGTCTGCCAAATGAATAGCTGTGCATTGGAATGCTCAGTAAAGTTAGAAAGGTTTAAAATAAGTTTTCTGAAAAAAAATGTAGAGTAGCTTTCCTTTAAAGTACAACCTGTTCAAGGGACGATATCATACATATTTAATTTGTTAGCACTCCAAACCCTAACATAGTGTTAGGAATGTATGATAGATTAAATATGTAATGACTAACGTAAAATTATATCTCTATTTTTCTGTCCTAACTCTTAAATACAATTCAAATGCAAAAATCAAACTAAAAAATCTATAGTTAGGATATTAAGTTTTTTTCATTATATTTGAAATTCGTTTATGCTGCATAGCTACTTTCCAATGAATCTACCACTTAAGATCCTATGAGATGTTTTTCTTCCATAATTTCTGAGGAATCAATGATATCCTGGAAACTGTTCTACATCCTGGTGTTCCATGAAGTCCCAGAGAACTCCTTGAAGACACTGGAAAAAAATTCTAAGAGCTTTTCTCATTTATTGAATTTGATCTCTGATTCCCCTCAGATCTTTTGTAATTCAATCTAAATGGGCTTACTCTGATTAAATTATAGGTTCCAAATGAGTGTGCTACTAGAGAATACATTTGTATATTATTTCATTTTGTTTTACCATCATAAGTAAAATCATATTCTAAGTAAATTATATTTTTACTTTGTAGTTTCTATATCTCAAAATTAGAGAACTGGCAATAAAAATATGTTATATACTGCTATTGTTGTTTTTATTTTCTCAGATATTCCACACAGTTAAAGTTTGGCTTGCTTTTGTTTGGGAAAAAGTAAAAATGCCATAGAAAACACAGCTATATTGAAATAGAAGAACAAAGAGAACAAGTAGAAAAGTTGAGAAAACTAATAAGATGACAAATTTCCCCATTGTTATATAGAGTTCTAGCCATTTGTCTTGGCAAGAAGAATATCATCTGTCAGATACATGCCTTTTATTAAGCAGAGACATTTTGTCAAGACTAAGAAAAGTGAAATCAGTAACATAGTCTACAAAAAATTACTGTAATGTCTATGTCTGAATATCTTAATCTTTCTGATATTGCCTCCAAAAAAGGAGTAGACTGCTAGATATATTCCAGAGTGATCATGCATAATATGTGTGATGGAATATTTTTTCTCTTTCAATCATTAAGCAAACATATATTTGCTAATATTTGGTTATTTTTACAATGGATATTTTAGACTCAGTTTATAAGTATTTACATACTTTTACATAAGCGATCATTAAAGGATTTTCTTGAAATTTTTCTTTTATGGTAAAATTCTTGTTAAGTGTCAGTATTACTATTACATTGGCTTTCTAAAATGCAGTGGGAGATATTGCTTACTTTTCCATTTTCAGGAAGAATTTTTATAACATTGGCATTATTTCTTAATTATTTAGTATATTCTCACTAATGTGCATTTCTAGTCTAGCAGTTTTCTTTGTGAGTAGCTTTCTATATTTATTTAGATTGAATTTCTTAAATAATTATGAGATAATTTTGAGCTTCTGTAAAAGTTTTGTTATCAAATTTAGTTATATATTTGTAATATTATTTTGAGAGTAAAAGTAAAGATTAGTGTCTGTTCTTGTTGTTCCTATTATTTTCTTTTTTTATTAAAATGATAATGTCTGATTTAACATTTTTTACTAAATTCTATATCTTATATATGAAAAATTATAGACTATGTAATGTACTTACTGATCATGTTGCCTTCCTCAGATAAAATCTACTTTTTTAATTGGCTTGAGTAAAGGTGCTAGAAATACTAAATCAATTTATTCCATGTAAGAATTAAGAGAATTCATATCTGGGATACAGTCATGGATTTTTATTCACCTCCTACTTACCTGTCCTCCTAAAATGTACACCTTTGGAATCACAACTGAAAGCCTGTTTGGGGTACCTGGGATACTCCTCTGGCAGATTATAAGCTCGAATATTTGTTGAAACCATTGTTTAACTTGTCAGTAACAGATTTAAAAATCATCAATCACATTAAAGGGAAAAAATGTAACAAATACCTGACCCACCTCTCTGGATTTCTCATTCTCCAGGTTTTTTTCCTGTGATTATTTACTTTTTCTGATACATTGAAACTAAGATTTTGGCTTTTTTTCCCAATTGTCAATGAAATTTATTTATTTGGAAACATCCTGGAAATACTCTGCCAAGAACTGTTATCTTATTCTTTTTTCTTTTTCTTTCTTTTTTTTTTTTTTTTTTTTTTTATTTTTTGAGACAAGGTCTCTCTCTGTCACCCTGACTGGAGAGCAGTGACATCATTATAGCTCACTGAAACCTCAGACTCCCTGGCTCAAACAATCCTCTTGCCTCAGCGTCCTGAATAGCTGGGCCTACAGACATGCATCACCACACCAGGATAATGTCTTTAATTTTTGTAGCATGGAGTTTCACTGTATTGCTCAGGCTGGTCTTGAACTCCTGGTCTCAAATGATCCTCCTACTTTGGCCTCCCAAAGTGCTAGGATGATCGTCTTCTACCTTATTCTTAAATATAGAATGTGTGAGAGAAACCTACAACATAAAATAAAAAGAACGAAACAAACAGAAACTAAAAAAAAAAAAAAACCCTGAGAAACAGAAATAAAATAGCAAAAACCCCACAAACTATTAATACAATGGAAAGAGATGAGAGGTAGTTGCATCTAAGGAAAAAAAAATAAAAATTTATCATAAAAGTATAAGATTTAGAAAAACATGAAAATGTTTCTGAAAAGTCAAAAATATAATAGCACTAATAAAATAAAGCAATTAAAGAAATGTCGATAAAATATCTCAAATATGTGAATATATAAAAGTGGAAATTAAGAATAAAAAGGATTAAAAATTTGGAAAAAAAGATGCAGCATAATGAACAGACTAACAGCAAAACTTCCAGTAAGTGAGAACAGAAGAAATTAGTGGAGATATTAATTATAAGTAAGTAAATTTTACAGAACCAATCAATAAATATAAACATTTCATTGAATTGAGTACCCAGAATAATGAATAAAAAAAGGACTATGAAATGTAACATCATCTGGAAATTAGGAAAAAATAATAAATTTATTCTGAGATAAAGTAAAAGGATTAAGAAAAAGAATATATAAATTTTTCAACATTAAAAACGGAAAGTATAAAACAGTTAAATTACAAAAAAACCTTCAACCTTCTGGAGAAAAATGTATTATAAAATTTTATTGTTAAATTATCAATAAAGGTTGAGGTAGAATTACATTTTTAGACATGTTACCTTTCTGAGATATTATCTCAAGCATGTTTCCTTTCTTAGGAAGTTGCCTAAGGATGTGTTCAAAGAAAAAGAAATTAACCAAAAATGATTGAAGTGCTATTTTAAAAAGCAACAAATAAACAAAAGGTATAGATTAAATTCAGGCAAAAAGCAAATGAAAATTTCAGAAGAATGGAAAAATGCATTTTCTGAAAATATATTATAAAATCGGCTTTGAATGAAGCAGGAAGTGAAAAGAATTTAAGAAAGTAAAGTAGAACTGATAAATACTTGACATGCTTCATTAAAATTTTAAATTATTAAAATTTATAAATGTCCATGTCTATTTCCTATTAAATCGTGAATCCTAAATCTGCAAACATAAGTGTAATCTATTAAATTATTTCCCTTGCTTTTTAAACAACTAAAAACTTTCAAAAGATACCAATGAAGAAAATGTACAATTTTGAGCTAGAAAGAAAAAAAGTGTCATTGAATCAAGCAAGAGCAGACTTTCAAAATGAAAGATGGGATAAATATTGATATACAATATCCAAAGTTAGAGTGTCAATGGAGACAGAATTCTATAGGCTGTGTCAATACAGAGGTGTCTGGGGAAAACAACCAAACAAACAAAAGAACAATCTCAATTTAGATACTCAATAGAATGAAAAGGACAGGAGGCAATAAGAAAAAGATGTGATAAATCACATAAAGGAAAGATAGTCTTAGTATTTATGTAAACAAGATAGTCTATAACCACCTATTATTACTATTGCAGTGAGCTCAAGAATTGATAGTATCCACTTAAAACACTGTGTGATGCTAATCATCTCCCAGGTGAGCAATTCATCTCTCCAGAAAAAATCTATCTTCATGGTTCTGGAGTATTTTTCATTGTGTTTAGTGCAATACTGTAAACCCTGAATAATGCTGTGGGACCCATACAAAGTGCCAATAGTGATGATGGAAGTGTTCCCAAGAAGCAGAGGAAAGTCATGATATTCCAAGAAAAAGCCGAATTGCTTGATATGTACTATAGACTGAGTTCTGCAGCTGTCGCTGTCCACCATTTCAGACAGACAATTCATCTTGTAAACAAACAACATAAACTAACTGTATGGATAAATACAGTTCTGCAAATGTATTTTTTCTTACTTATAATTTTCTTTATAACAACTTCTTTTCTCTAGATTATTTTATTATAAGAATACTGTATATAGTAAGTATAAAAAGGTATGTTAATCGACTGTTTATGCTATTGGCAATGTTTCTGGACAACAATAGGTTTTTAGTCTTTAAGATTTTGGAGAATCAAAAGTTATATACTTATTTTTGTCTGCACAGGTGTTGGAACGCCAACTCTTGCCTTGTTCAAGCATCAACTATATTGCTTATCCACCAGAGACTCTGGAATTTGAGCTTTATGGATGACTAGATAGAAAGCACCCATGAGAGCAGGGATGGATACATACATTACATCTGTGTGGAAGGACAGTATCTATTAGAGCTATGTTAGGGTAAATAGTTTTTTCCCATCCAGTTTCAATAAATCTACTCATGGTCTGCTCCCCTAGGAAAAATACCCCCCTGTACATTCGCTATGAAATATTGGAGTAGGAAAAAGCTAACTTCAACGAATAATTCCATTGAGAAAAGAGAAGAATGAGTGACACACACCTTCATTACCGAAACTTATGAAATTCCACTGTGGAACTTCCCAGTCTGGCAGTGCGGAAATTTCCTTCTTCAGACCTTAATTCTATTATTTGGAAGAAACTTTCTTATTCACTGGTTTTTGTTTTTTTGTTTTGGCTTGTTTTTTGTTTGTTGGTTGGTTTTTGTTTTGTTTTGTAGCCTCTTATCCCTCCTTTGTTTCTAAAGAGGACACTGATGATGTGGATTTCCTTCTTGTGAGTGTTTGCCTTTCAAAACTTGCTTCCTGCATCTGTGAGTGTGGGGGCTGGTACAATGTTTAAGACTAACAAAATGAAAAGCATTATGAACTGTAAGAAAACCAACCACTTTGTGGGGCTAAATTTAAAAATGAGGGTGAGTACCTACATATAAGTTCTACATGTAACAAACAAAAAAAGTGATCAAAAAGAGATACCCTAAGAAGAAATATGAAGATTGGCTAGAAAAAGGGGAAAAAGTCCTCAAGTTTTGAGTGTTAAAATATATGTAAACAGAAATGTTGATAACAAAAGAGAGCTGATGTAATCTGTACCTATGAAACCCGTAACCCCATAATTTTATAAGCATTCTTCTCTCAATAACAATTTAAGATCGCAGCCATTACCTCTCCTACCCCTTTGCATTCCACCAGCACATGATTTAAAGTTGATAATCTGACATACTATAGATTATGCAAAACCTAAATCTGTAAATTTGTCCATGCACTTCCCAAATAAGCAAGTCACCAAATCTCAAAACCTCATTTTTATGTCTGTTTTCTTTCCTTTTTTTTTTTTTTTGAGGCAGAATCTCACTCTGTTGCCCTCAGTATAGTGCTGTGGCATCAGCCTAGCTCACCGCAACCTCAAATTCCTGGGCTCAAGCGATCCTCCTTCCTCAGCCTGCCGAGTAGCTGGGATTACAGGCGCTCGCCACCATACCCAGCTAATTTTTTGTTTCTAGTTTTAGTTGCCCAGCTAATATTTTCTATTTTTAGTAGAGACAGGGTGTTGCTCTTGCTCATGCTGGTCTCCAACTACTGACTTCAAGCGATCCTCCTGGCTCAGCCTCCCAGAATGCCAGGATTACAGGCATGAGCCACTGTACCTGCCTATGTCTAGTTTCTTAAACAAATGTCGGTACCAATCACACAATCAGAGTTGGGGTGGGGGAGAACCAAACAGATGGTTATATTCAAATTGAGCAATTTAAGTAGTGTTTAATAAACAAGCAATTTACAAAGATGTGAGTGGTGTGAAAAGAAACCACAGTACTACTGAATGAAAATAATGTGACTATTACCATTCCAGGACCTGAATGGACAAAAGTGGGGTAAAATTACAGAAATTTGGAAACAGAAAATCTGTGTGTATGTTAAATTCTAGGAGCTATAATTTCATTCAGGAGATGAAGCTACCTCATATTGCTCTTAAACCACTGAACTGGATAGGGAAAATATATACACTATCACCCCCTTTTACCTCTCTCCAGTATCTTGCTGGAATTCTCTATCAGTTGAACTCAACTAGAAATGTGAGGACAAGGAAATCCCTTTATGAGTTTAAGTCATCCTCTTGAGATAAAGAGGAAAGTTGAGAGAGAGGCAGAGAGAGTGGATCTGAGACTAAAATAGAAAGTATCTATTAATATAACAGAAATCAACACAAAGAAGCTCATATTGCCCAAAACTTAAAAACAATGTCGCAGATATTATAACTGCATAACAAGCCATCTCAAAACTTAATGGATTAGAACGGAAGCAATATAATATGGATTCCTGGGTTGGATCCTTGCTATGGATTGAATGTAGACCCCCTTCCCCAGATTGATGGGTTGAAATCTAATCACCAATATGATGGTACTAGCATATGGGGTCTTTGGTAGGTGATCAGGTCATGCCCTCATGGATGGGATTAGTCTCCTTATAAAAAAGGCCCCAAAAGGCCACCTTACTCTTTCCACCATGGAAGTACACAGTGAGAAGGCACAATATGTGAAAAGGAAAGACATTTTCATCAGACATCAAATCTTCCGATACCTTAATCTTGAACTTCCTAGCCTCCAAAATAGTGAGAAATAAATATCTATTTTTTATAAGCTAAAAAAGACAGTAGTGAAAATTTGAGGGAATTGGTTGAATAATGTACTTTGTCCTATATTTGTAACTTTTTATAAACCTTAATAGCAATGTATTTTTATTATGATTCACAAGTCCAAGAATGGATTGGGCTTAACTAAGAATTTCTTGCTTGAGGTCTGTCATGCAATTTGGGACAGAGATGTTGGCTGGGTTGGGTCCTCAGGAGGCTGAGTTGTTGCCTGCTCTGAAATGATGCAAATAGCTGAGGAAATCTCTCTCTATGTCTATTTGGTCACTCTTTCTGCTCTCTTCAGCTTGGTAGCTTTCAGGTAGCTAGATTACTTACGTTGTTTATCAGGGCTCTTAAAGCATATGTTCTGAGATAAAGAAAGCCAGGAGAAAGCAAGAATGCTTTTTATAATCTAGATTCAGAAGTCATGTGACAGCACTTCTGCTGCAATGTAGAAGTTGATGTTATTAGAACAGTTTCTTTAGGTTCAGAGAGAATGAATATAATCCCCAGACCTCAATGGAAAACTGTCAATATCACAGTAAAGGAACATGTGGGATGGAATCCGTGTGTCCTGGAGCTGACTCTCATAAGTGGTTGGTTAGCATTACTTCTCGAATCTGCCTTCAGTAGCATCGTGTTGATATCTGCAAATCAAGCATGGTGGTAGTATTTATTCCATGAAAACTGACAAATACAACAAGTGCTGTAACTTCCCTCACGCATATAGTCAATTGTTAAACATTTACCAGTACATTACTAAATGGGATATGCACTGGTACAGCCATCTTTAAAAAATACAATCTGTCTCACAAAACATCCCTATGATTATAAAATGGAGGGGCTCAAACTGTAATTTGAAGATGTCAAATTATCAACAGCAATCAGAATCTGGTGGTATCAGTGACTGGGTGGGAGGAAAGAGGTAAGATAAAGGGAATTCTGATGGCCCCAAGAACTGAGAATCCAGAAATTTAACTATCAACCAGAATTCATCCTTAAAAAGAGTGGTTCATACTCTGCATGAAAAGCTTGGTAGGCCCTTCCGTTAGGAGCAAATGATATTGAGAGGGGCTTCACAGAAATTATTCATACATTTGACTTGGGAAACATGAAAATATTTTATATGACAACAAAATAAGATAAAATTGAAATTGAAATTCCTAAAATCTAAGGCAGAGTCAAAGAAACTTGTATAACTAGTCAGTGGCTAAATCACAAAGAAAATTATGTGTGTTCAGTGATCCTTACTGTGAGTTAATGTCTGGCTGATTTTTTTTTTTCTTAGCACAATAAAAGGCTTGTATTTAGAATTTTTTTTTTAGATGAGATTTGCATTTCTGCTTTAAGGGCATACCAATTCTGATATTCGTTCATTTAATTGTTTGGTTTGGCTTTTGTTAATATGAAGAACTAAATTATAATTTTACAACAAGGACATCATCATAGGTTCTCATAGACTGTAATCGATATTACATATTTTTTTCTACATGAACCTGAAAGAATCAGACATTCTCTTTGCCACTTGCTGGACTTCTCTAAGCCTGTGGTTATTTTTCTGCGTCCCAATATTATTTGTGGTCTAGGATTTATTTCCTCAATTTCCATAAGCCCAAGGTTAGCTTCTCATTCCTTCAGAAATAAAAATATGGCTCAAAATGCTGAATGAACAGAGCTTTTGGGTATTATTAAAGAAAACCATGTTAAATTACTGATAATTCAAACGTATGGCCTTCCCTCACTGAGCATCTATCTTGATTCAAGTTGCTTTTGCTTGTTCTCATCTAGCATTTTTCTCATCCCTTTCAATGTTTAGCCATAATCATCAAAACTCTTTATAATATTACTTCAAAGCCTCCACCACTTTTAATTTTAGCACAAATTATCAACCTTTACCTCCTTCATACCATCAGGAAGTTCATGCATGAAAAGCTTTACTAATTCTCATAAACTTATTTATATCTCATCAATGTTTTCCTTTCCTCAATCTTAAACTCTTAAATTCAAGGTCAAAGTCAATCTCTATACCTGTGTCTTCATTTAATTCACTTCTTTCTTGTATTTTTATAGAGTATTATAAAATTGAGGTATGAATGTCATATGCTTGCTTTCTGCTTACCCTCCCCCATAAACTTATGCCCATCTCATTAATTATTTCCTCCTTCCCTTTAACATAGTTGTGATTTTGATTCAATCTATTACTGTCTCTTTGGAACCACATCCATTAATTCTCTCTCTGCTATTTCTCAACCTTAATTTTAACTGTGTTTGGACCAACCAATCCAAGAATATTCCAAAATTTCTCTGTCTGCCCCCCCCAACACACACACACATCTGTCAAAGAAACCCACCACTGATTTTACTTTTAGCTTTAAACATTTTGTTCAGCTTTATTGAGGTATAATTGACAAATAAAAAGTGTATATATTCAAAGTTTGCAATGGGCTATTCTTACACACATATGAATTTTGAAATGACTGCTGAATTTAAGCAAATTGATACATCTATCACCTCACAAACTTAACTTTTGCTTTTATTTTTTGTGGTTAGAATACTTAAGATCAATATTCTTATCAAATGTCAAGTATACAATACATCAAAAAGGAAATCCTGCTGTTTGTATCCTCCGGGTTCATACCTGAAGGACGTTATGCTCAGTGAAATAAGCCAATCATAGAAAAACGAATATTACATTTTCCCACTTACATGTCATAGCTTCAAACTTTTTGATGTCTCCTTCATATCACTAATAAGCTTTTCCAAAGAGCAGTATGCACTAAGTGACATCTCTTCTTCACTAAATGCTTACTCCGATCCCCAGTGCAATTTGGCATACATCTCCACGACTCTGCTGAAATGAGTTTTGAACAGTCTCTAATGATTTTTTAATTACTAAATCTAATGGAATAATGGACAAATATCTATTATCTAAACTTACCTGGATGTAGCGTTTAACACTATTTTCGTACTGATTTTAAATTTCTATGCCCCCACGCCCCTAGTGGCACTACACTTTCCTAATTCTCCCTTTGAACTTGATAAGTTTAAAATGCTTGCTTTGGTGACTTTTTCCATCTCCATCGAGTGTTAGGAAATAATTCACTATGGGCTTCTCATGTTTCTGAATGTCTCATGAACATGAGACTGACAGACACCGAACGCTTTTGTTCAGGACTATATTTTGTGATAGGTATAATAATACCGCCCCCAAGAAGTTCCACATGCTAATCCCTAAAACCTGTGAATATGTTCTGCTACATGACAAATCTTATTTTGAAAATGTGATTAAGATTAAGAGCATTAAAAGAATGATATTATCCTGGTGAACCCAGTGTAATCACATGAGTCCTTAAAAGCAGAACTTTCTAGGGTTAGAAGTCAGAGATATTCCAAGTGCAGCAAAGTTTTTTTTTTTTTTTTATAACATCGCTAGCTCTGAGATATAGGAATACATGAACAAGGGCAAGAGAGAGGTGTCTCTAATTATAGCTCTCAACTGACATACAGCAGGGAAATGGGGATCTGAACCCCACAATTACAAGAAATTAAATTCTGCGACTTCTCAGCAATGCACTGAGAAGTAAATTCTTCTCAGAGCCTCCGGATAATAAACCAGATGGCCAACACCTTTATTTCAGACCTGTGAAACCTGGAGCAGAGAAGCAAGTTAAGCCAACCCAGATGTCTGACCTACATAACTGTGACATAGTAACTTTGTGCTATTTTAAGCCATTAAGTTTGTGATAATTTGTTATAGCAGCAACAGAAAATGAACATACTTTTCAAGGACATTTATATATCAAGTAGCCTTGAAAAATAGAGACGGCATCTCCCCTCAGAGCAGAGGATGATTTTGTTTGCTGTCCGGTATAATATAGATAATATCTTATTCAGGGCAAAGATCTGGCAGATTTGCTTGCAGCCATTATAAAAAAAATTGAGGTTTTTCTGCACTCAAGTTTCTCAACTGGAAGCACAAACTCACCACATAGTGTCCACCTATATTCACCCACATCACGCCTATAGAACTTCAGACACAGGGGGAACTGGTACAAACGGAAAGCTCATATAATATCACCAATTTTTCCTAACCTCAAATTCTTTACTATTATGCCAATATCCATAGAATTGTGGAAGGCTTTCAAGGAGTGTAAAATCTCATACTACTGTTCTTGATAATGAATTCCTGGACAATGGCATGTACCAACTTCTACATTATTATTCTTATATATCATGGTATTTATAAACAATCATATCAACTATTGTGGTTACAACTAATCCTTATAGTCTCCCCAAATCGGCATATTAACTTTGTCCATCTCTCCTCAAAAGCAAGTCAATGGTTTTGACATATCAATATGATAGCTTATTTTCCAAGATGTTTATGATCAGTTATTTCCCTCCTTGTACATACATATCATTTCCCCAAATCATTTGTTAGGAAAATAGATAGTAAGTATTCTCACCCCACAAAAATAGAAAAAGATAACTCTGTGAAGTGATGGATATGTTAATTAACTTAATTTCAGTAATCATTTCACAATGTATACATGTAGTAAAGCATCACATTGCACAGCTAAAATATAAACAATTTTTATTTGTTAATTGTCACTTCTCCTGAAAAGTAGACATCATCTCTTATAGGGAAGTGGTCTTAGTGATTTGCTTGACAAATAAGATGTAGCGAAAGTGACATGCTGGGCTTTCTTCTTTTACAGTTTCATCCTGAATCTCTTAGAATGCTCATTCTGTAGAATGCAAGCCACTAAATAAAGTGTCCAACTACTGTGAAACTGATCACTATACTGAGGAAAACCTGGCTAACCAAGTGTAGAATTAGCCACCCAGCCATCCATCCCAGGTTGTAGACCTAAGAGAAAAAAGTCATTTTCAATGTTCAGCCCAGTCTAGCTTTCAGCCGCCATCTACAATGGTAATTGATTGAGAGACTGGTAGGGAGAATTACCCTGATGGGCCTAATCAACACACAAAACTGTGAGACATGATAATAAATTGTAGTTTTAGTTCCTAATTTTTGAGGTAGTTTGTTATACAACAATAAACAACTGGAACCATCATCATTTGAGTGGCCTACTTTAAAATCAATTAAATACAAAGTAAAACTACCTTCCACCACTGAATAATTCATTATCCAATATCTGGGCTAATCAACTGTCTCACATTAATTTACATATCTTAAAAATATCTCTATTATCCTCTATTCCTTTTACTTTTTAAACTACAGATCTATTTAATCTTTAGATCTTATTTATTTTGTCTGCTTAATGAATCTGTGTCTTCAAATTCATTTATAAGAAAAATACCTAAATTATATTCTTGATTTATGGTAAACTTCCTTAATTTAGCCAGATTCAGACACATCATCAGATTTATTTCCATAGTACTCTATCAAATCTGATAAGGGTCACCCTCTAGCTTTTGTGCGTTTGTAGCTCAAGTATGCAAAACATCCTTGCCCTCTTCCTGAATCCAAGTGGGGATGTAGTGATTGCCATATTCCTTTGCTATGGGCCCACAAATCATGTAGTAATCAATCCGTTCTATTTTACCTCAGTAAATGTAATTGCCACTAAGGCATAGTTTACAGAATTATCCAAACAATACCTGGCTATTCCTTTTAATTAATAGGTAGGGAAAAAAAAATGAAAGTTTTTATCACGATATATTTGTGATTTCCACAATTTACATTCTTTCTATTCTCCTTCTCTTTTATCACCCCAAAGGGATTTTATTCCCCTTGAATCTTTAAATTTATCTGGCGTATTGTATGTACCCTTTCACACATACATACACATACACACTACCTACACACAGACACACACTATTTCACACATTTACAAATCTGAAAATATCTTTCTATAATAAGAAACGTATTCAACTAAAATTCCAGAAACTCTGGGCATATGTAGAGCTAGTAAGAGTCAGCAAAATGACAGAATAACCTAATACTTGAGCATCCTAGTATTTTGAGATTTTTGACAGACTTCAGAAATGTTGTCAAATTATTATCCAGGGCTTTGAACTTCAAGGTTTTTAGCTTTGAGAAAGCATTAATGGGAAGAATCAACCATCATTCACTGAAATAGATAAAACTATGAAGCTAAAGCAAAAAAGTAAAATTGATTTTTACAGAGCATGAAGAAAAGTACTCTATCCAAATAAGATTTTTCAGACTGAGAAAAATGCTTCAGAAATTATCAAGTGCCTAAAAGACTCAGATATTTCAGAGCAAGGATGAGGAAATGATTGAAAGCTCTAGAACTGAATGCCCCAAAGAAACATTAAACTTATAATTATATGCAAATACATTTTAGCTGTTCCCCTTTTAGCAGACACTGAAAAGATAGATATTTTTTTCCCCCAGAAATTTTTAAAGTAGAACATTAAGGGTCTCTTTCTCCAGATTTTTTAGCACTGAAAAGATCTCATGATAATAATTATAAGATAAATAAATAAAAAATCCTTTTTCTAAAGGATTTCATTTACATTTATCTTTTGATACTACCAGCAACAAAACATCCCAACATAATAACAGCCATTCATTCATTCATTCATGCAATCAAAATTTATTTTGGACATAAAATATAACTTATACTACTCTCCAAGTTGCCAATAATATACATGAGTATAAAAAATTACAAAATTCTACCACTCATATAGTTATTAGACAAAGACAAAAAATATACAAATATATAACATTTCAGATGGTAATCTGTATGAAATTAAGTAAAGCAGTATAAGACAATAGAAAGTGACAAATAGTTAAGTTGATTATGATTGTTTAAAAAAACTGGATGCAATGAACACTGTCTTAGTGACAGGCACACTGGGATCCCCGGCTTCAGCATTATACAATGCATACATGTAACAAAAACATTTATACTCTCTTAATGTTTTGAAATTTAAAAGGCAGATATCCTATCAACAAATGACTGATAATATATTTCAATAACTTGATAAAAAGCTAGCTAATTGTGTTCTTTTTCATATTTCCAGGTACTTAATACTCTCATGTTGCTCATTCCTGTGACATAATAAATGTGTGTTGTTTTATATAACTAAGTTGATGGTAATGTTGCTACTCTTAAAGAGAAATTGCAAAGGACACATGTAAAAAATGACAAAGAATTTTCAAGACTGTGGCAATAGGGGAGAGAGACTGAACTCAACCTTTCTGAAACAAAAGATAGGAGTTTTTAAAAAAATTTCTTCTGTGTTTTCTAAACATTTTTAATTGACACATAATGGTTGTACATGTTTATGGGGTAGAGAGTGATATTTCAATACACTTACACAATGTGTAATCAGATAAGTGTAATTAACATATCTGTCACCTCAAGCATTTATCATTTCTTTGTGTTGGGAACATTCAAAATCCTCTTTTCTAGCTATTTGAACATGTACAATAAATTATTGTTAGCTATGGTCACCCTGCAATGCTATAGAACACTAGAATTTATTCCTCCTATCTAGTTATAATTTTATATTCCTTAACTAATCTCTCCCTATCCGCCTGTGCATTGATGGTCACTTAGGTTGATTCCATATCTTGGCTATTGTGAATAGTGCTGCAATAAACTCTGGTTGCAGATATTTATTCAATATGATGAATTTCTTCCTTTTGGTTATATACCCAGTAGAGGGATAACTGGATCATGCAATAGTTATATTTTTACTCTTCCAAGAAATCTACATACTATTCTCCCTAATAGTTGTATTATTATTATCCCCATCAACAGTGTATAAGAATTCCCTTTTCTCACATTCTCACTCACCATCATTTATTTGTTCTCTTTTTGATAATAACCATTCTAACTAAAGTGAGATAATATCTCACTATGGTTTTGATTTGTATTTTCCTAATGATTAATGTTGAACATTTTGGCATGCACTTGGCCATTTGTGTGTCTTCTTTTAGAAACTTCTATTCAGATTAATTGCCCATTTTTAAATGAGATGATTTTTTTATTTTTCTGTTCAGATGTCTGAGTTCCTTATATATTCTGGAGATTAATCCTCTGCTGGATGAATAATTTGCAAGAATTTTATCCCATTCTGCAGGTTGTTTCTTTCACTCTATTGTTTCCTTTACTGTGCAAAAGCTTTTAGTTTGATATAATCCCATTAGTTTACTTTTGCTTTTGTTGTCTATGCTTTTGAGGTGTGACCTAAAGAATCTTTTCCAAGACCAATGTTCTGAAATTTCCCCTATGTTGGCTATGTACGACAAACCCACAGATAACATTATACTGAATGGGAAAAAAATTGAAGTTTTTTTCCCTGAGAATTGGAAAAAGTCAAGGATGCCCACATTCACAATTTTCATTCACCATAGTACTGAAAGCACTAGCCAGAGCAATTAGACAAGAAAAAAAATAAAAGGCAACCAAAATGGAAAGAAGAAAGTCAAATTATCCCTGTTTTTAGAAGAACTGATATTACATATAGGAAAAGTAAATGACTCCACCAAAATACTCTTAGGATTTTTCAACTCTAGAGGGAATAAATGAAAAAGTGCTGAAGAATGTTGGTGGGGAGGTTGTCCAATTTGATTAGGCCATCTGAGTTGGCTGATTGATGCTTAGGCTCCTACTATCCAACAAAGATTGGGAGACTGGAATACTATCTTTTTTGATTATTAAATTCTTCCTTAAAAAAGACACTCCGGGGTAGTAGAATATTTGCATTTCAAAGAGCAGAGAAAGAATTTATAATTGCAAGTTTTCTAAAGTAAATGCTCTAAGTTTTCTAAGAAAATGCCAGTTTCCTACAGTGAGAAAGAAAGCTATCTACAGTTTGGTTAAGCTCAAGGGAATGTTAAGGTCACCTTGGTCATTACACAACAAAAGATTGCTAATATATCAGCTTCCAGGTATCCTTATGTAATATAGCCCATCTGCTTCCCAATAGGCATGAGATAGTGTCTTATATCTCTCCTGTCCCAGTCTGTTACAACACAGTAAAGAAAACTTGTTTCCTATGTATGGTCTCTGGGTTGAGTCATTGGTCAAGTGGGATCTTGCCCTAAATTATTCCATAACCTATGGCAAATTAGGTCCCCACAAATGTAGCTCTCCAACTTGACCTTTTAGAAATCCAGGCCAAAAATCACAGCTGATTTCACAATTACTAAAATACTCATTTATTCTTCTTGAGTGAGGGTTCAAGCTATCATTCAACCTTGAAACATTAGAGCAATTTTTAAAATTATTCCAATTACTTATGGCTTTACTTGCCCCCAGAATTGAATTCCTCCGAAGTTGAGTGCACCCAGTTTCTTAGCATATAATTTCTGCTAAAATTTTATTTGGATTAGTAGATATTTTTCATGACTATGAAGAGCCTTCAGGAATATTATTGTAGATTAACTCAGACCCCTAGACCAACTCCTAAAATTCTCTCAACATATCATCACATAACACTGACATAACCATGTCAGGACTATTCAAGCCACTATGAATGGTGTTGCCATTGAACATTAATGGAATTTGTGCACTCAGAAATATTTTGCATCACATAGGCCTGTTACAGGAAATATTCTGCCGTCAAATACAACCCCACCCTGGTGAACCACAAAGTCTTTTATAAACTTTCTTTGCCAATCTGAATAGGAATGATTTTGGTAATAAACAGCAATCAAATAGTATCCAAAGTCATAGCTCTTAATGATATCCTACTTTAATTTCCACTTTCTTTAAATGCTTTCCATCTAAAATCACATTAGTGATAATCAGAGGAGTAAATCAACCTTTGATATTAGTCACATGGTAGCAGTCTTTTTCCTTTCATAGAAAGGTTTCATCATGGATTGTGGCCCCAAAGAATGCAGAAGCTCTGCTGGTCAGAATTATCCACCCTTTAAGATTCATTGGTGGTATTTCTCTCAACTTATTTGAGAATCAATTAGAATGACAATATAGCCTATAAAACACAATTTGATGGATAATTATATTTGGCTACACTAAAGTTGAGTCATCAGGAGGTATAATAATCTTTTTTCCCCCAGATTATCCAAGTGCAGTATTTAGGCTGACCTCATAAATCATAAGAAATCCAATATTCCTTTCGTGGGGATCACAGGTCTTCACAGAGTTTTTATTCTCAGTATCAAACATTAGATAGGAGCATATCTGAAAGAAACAGTGGACACAGTTATTCTCTAGATCTAAAAAATTCTCAAGAATAATGGCACAATTGACTTTATCCCTGGGACTCTGACCTACTTATGAATATTCCTCTTATTTTCATGATCTCTGTTTCTATGAATTACCTTTTTTACTCACACACCTCATGCCGTGCTCAGTCTTCCTCCCCCAACTCAGCTGTACTCCTCATCCATAACACAGACAATACAGAAAACTGGCTAATACTTTTTGTCAGATCCAATTGAGTTGGAGGCCAAAGGATTTGACTGATTAAAAATAAAAATCATAGGACTGCCTTCAGTGATGGTATGAAGTGGTAGTCACAGTTCACCCCACTTTGGCTACATGAGATGAAGTGATGATACACTGCAAAGTACATTTAGGAAGAGGTGTTGTCAAGTATAATGGCCTAAAGAGTGTGTCTTGTGTATTTATATCAATGTCTTTGGATATATCCAGGTGCACATCTGGACATGAGTCCATGAAAACAGTCAAAATAAAAGAAAAATTTTGTGATGTGGAAAGATAAAAAGTTCTATACTTTCATCTACTCCATTTTTTATTCTTATGTCTGATCTTTGAAACTTTCCAATGAAGTTCCTGATTTACTGCCCTTCATGTGTAACTTGCGAATATAATGACTTAAAAAATTAATTTATACTTTTAAACATTTTCATCACATAGCTTGAGTAACAGGTGCTTCAATTATCCATTTTAATTTTAAATGAGATCAGTGTTCTGAGGGTGTGGTAGGAATATAGTATGTCCTTGTACTATGTTTCCTTCTTTTTTGTTTTTGTTTTTTTTTTTACATTGGTAGCAGCTATGTTTATAAAATGATTAAAAATATATTTTCAGGCAGGCTGAATTTATAGAGTATTTGCTCTCTCGAACTTTTAATTGTATCATCCAAATCCATTTTTGTTACAAGATAAGCAGAGCATAAAGTAGAATAAGTGAAAATCTCAATTAACAACAATATGCAGCATCCTGGGGCTGTTAGTATAAATCCAAAATAATCCACTTACTAGATATGGTGTGGCTCCTGACTGTGGGGAATTTTTCCCCAATTTTCAAATGAGTCTTGTCCTGTTGAAAATGGGTACAGTTTCTTTTCCTAACAGCAATGCCATAGAGTGCCAGGAGAATGTGTAGAGTGCGCATTCTCTCAGTCTGTCAGTGCTTGGTGTGAATACTTACATTTCTGTATGTTTCATATAGCTAGGAAGGAAGCCTTCTAGGTCTGACAGAGGCATCTGCTTAGCATTCAAGTCCTTTTCTGAGCTGAAAACTAATTTTTTATTTCATTTTTTTTATTTTTTTGTCTTTCTATTGTGAGGTTGTGGGTAGATGTGTGTGTGTGCACACATACACAATTGTCTCCATGAATCACTTTAATTCTTCCTATAAATGATGCATTTATAATGTTATAGAAATAGTACATTTTTGTAATAAAACAAGTAATTCGAAAAGTAAAAATACAGAAGCCAAATATTATCCAGAACCTCAACATTCACTTTATTGCTTTTCTGAACTACACAGTCACACTTTCCATTCAATTCTGTTTATAGTTTATCAGTTTTATCTGGCTTTTAAACTGTTGTTCTATTGTCTCTCTAGATTTTTAAGTTTATGCATACTATCTGTATTATTGTTAAAATGTGATATGTTTATTACCTAGGGTTATTTTTTTTCTTATAGACTCAGTTATTTGTCTATATGATGTGTTTTTCTTTCATTATGTTAGAAGAGCATCTCTGTAATTATTAATAATGTTTAGTATTTTCTTTATGGTTAAGTTTTGTGAATAGCTGTGTACAGAACTATTCACTTTACTCTGATTTAGTGTCACTTGATTCTTCTTGACCCTCTTACCACTTGATTAAGATCAGTTTATTTTTCAGTGTTAAGCTAGAGTTTGAAGACCAAGTCTTGTTTTCCACTCATATTTCTGAAACACAAAAACATAAGGGATTAGGAAAAAAATAGAGCTGAGCATCATTCTGGGTATGGGTTTCTGGGCTGTGCGCTATTCTGGGTCCTAATAGCTGTCTACCAGGATTCATTTTGCATAGCCACAGGCATAAGACTCTGGAGGTCTTTAATTGTTCTACCAACATCTATTCAACTTATTCAGTTTTTATTGTCTCCAAATTAAAATCTATAATTGAGTATATAGAATATTCTGCCAACTCAACTTCTCAGAATCATGAAACTGGGGTGTTATAAAGAAACCTCACTCAACATGTAACACCACACAGTTGGTTCTTTCAAAGTACATACTATAAGTTTTTGCCCATTTTCTTGTTGCTAGTAAAATTTGACTTTTGTCTCTACTTTTTTGGTTCTTTGTTTAGTTATGGGGGTGTTTTCTTTGATTTTTGAAAGTTATCTCTGTATTAATTATTTCCTTTACCCTTAGTTTTTAAACTAAAAAAATGGCCTTGTTTTGAATATTATGTAAAAAAAAGTATGTACTGTTAGGTGTACAAAGTTGGTGACAATTATTATAATTGTTGTTATACAATTATATATATATATATATACACAAAATACACACAAAATAACATTCATATTATTCATTTATTAATAAAATCTTGAAACTTGATGCGTATCTAAATATGATCAGATTTGAGAGAGAGATGATATCTTCCCAAACATCTTTATCATAAAATCTCTCTTGGGGTATTTTCTCGAAACAAAAACTCAAGTATATTTTAGTTTATATATAAAACCTACATATATTTTAGAATTGGTATGGAAAAAAACCTTGACTTCCAAAGTAAAATTATCGTTTTTTTTTTTATTTTGGAAATTGTATTCTAATGAAGCAGATGGAAAAACTGTAGGTAAACTTCAACTGCCATTAATTATGTATATCTGTTGGATTTCAACAGCTGGTCTCATTATAAATGTTATTAGCCTTATTAGGCATGTATGTAGCATTTTATTGCAAGATGCTTTATAGTCTTTAATTAGTGTATAACAGTCTTAAGAAATGAATGAGAGTGGTTATATTGCTTTCCAAGAAGTAAAAACCAAACTTGCTCTTATTCTCTACAACTAAATGCTGTTGGTATTTGGATATAGCATAAAATCAAATTCTTAAGTAAAAGTTTAAAATCATACTCTCTGCTCTGCTTGAAATTAACCTTTTATATAATTATCATAATGCTATTTTAACACTATGTAATTTTTCATGTTTATGACATAAGAGAATTTTTCTACATTCAGTGCCTTTTGAATAAAATCTTTGTGAAGGTGAGAGAATTTATTTTGTTTATATTTGTCTCATGCAAACATATGTAGGATTTTTTACAGGAATGTGGATTACATAGTTTATATTTACATTAATTTTATAAAAAACTGAACAAAAGTATAAGTTTATGTATTATAAATATTAAAGCATAACTTCCAAAACATCCTTTGTGTTTAAAAATGTAAAAATACCACAATGAGAGGGAATGCTTTCAACTTTTCCCCACTCAGTTTGATATTGGCTGAGGGGTTATCATGCATGGCTTTTGTAATTTTGAGAGATCTTACATCAATGCCTATTTTCTTAAGAGTTTTTATCATAAAAGGGTGCCGAATTTTGTCAAATGCTTTTTCTGCATGTATAGAGATGATCATATGACCTTTGCTTTTGCTCCTATTTATGTGATGAATCACATTTATGAATTTGTGTATGTTGAACCATCCTTGCATCCCTGTGATGAAGCCTACTTGATCTTGGTGGATTATTTTTTTGATGTGCTGTTGAATTTGGTTTGCTAGAATTTTATTGAGGACTTTTCCGTCTATATTAATAAGGGATATTTGTCTACAGTTTTCTTTTTTTGTTGTGTCCTTTCCTGGATTTTGTATCAAGGTGATACTGGCTTGATAGGATTACTTGGGAAGGATTCCTTCCTTTCTGATGCTATGACATAATTTCTGCACTATGGGTAAAAATTCATCTTTGTAGGTCTGATAAAATTCAGTTGTAAAACTATCTGGTCCAGGACTTTTTTTTTTTTTTTGTGGGAAGATTGTTAATTGCTACTTCAATTCTGCTGCTCATTATACATCTGTTCAGGAGTTCTATTTCTTCCTGATTGGGAGGTTGTATGTTTCCAGGAATTTGTCCATTTCCTCAATGTTTTTGAGCTTATGTACATGGAGATTTTTATAGTATTAGCAGATGATATTTTGTATTTCAGTAGTATCAGTTGTAATATCTCCTTTTTAATTTGCGATTGAGCTTATTTGGGTCCTTTCTTTTTTATTGCTGGTCAATCTAGTGGGAGGTCTATCAATTTTGTTTATTTTTTCAAAGAATGTACTCTGTTTCATTAAACTTCTGTAGTATTTTTTGTTTATCTTTGAATTCATTTGGTTCTGCTCTGACCTTAGTTATTTCTTTTCTTCTGCTGTGTTTGGGTTTGATTTACTCTTTGTTTTCTAGTTCCCTGAGAGGACTCATTAGATTTGTGATCCGTTGTCTTTTTGATTTAGGCATTTAATGCTATGAATTTTCCCCTTATGACTTCTTTTACTCAATCCCACAGATTTTTGATAACTTGTGTCCCCTTGGTCATTTAGTTTGAGGAATCTTTTGATTTCCAACTTAACTGCCTCCTTGACCCAATAATCATTCAGCAGTAGATTGTTAATTTCCATGACTTTGCATAGAATTGAGTGTTTCTATTGGAGTTGATTTGTAATTTTATTCCACTACAGTCTGAGGAGATACATGATATAATTTCTATTTCTATTTTTTAATTGGTTGAGACATGTTTTGTGGCCTATGATGTGATCATGCTTAGAGAATGTTCCATGTGCTGATGAGATGAATGCGCATTCAGTAGTTTTGGGGTAGAGTTAGGCACTGTCACCACTTTTATTCAACAAAGTGCCGGAAGTCCTAACTAGAACAATCAGACAAAAGACGGAAATTAAGGGCATTGAAATGGGGAAAGAGAAGGTCAAAAACTACTGCTCTTTGCTAATGATATTATCTTATACCTAGAAAATCACAAAGATTCTGACAAGAGGCTCCTGGAATTGATAAATAAATTCACCATAGTCTCACATTACATAATCAGTGTACACAAATCAGTAGCATTCCTATACACCAACAACAGTCAAGCTGAGAATCAAATCAAAGACCCAATACCTTTCACACTAGCTACAAAGAAAATGAAATACTTACGAATATATTTAACCAAGGATGTGAAAAATCTCTACAAAGAGAACTATGAATCACTGAGGAAGGAAATTGCAGATGACATAAACAAATGGAAAAAACATTTGCTAATGGATTGGCAGAATCAACATTGTTAAAATGTCCATACTACTCAAAGTGATTTACAGATTCAGTGCAATCCCCCTCAAAATACCAATGTTATTTTTCACAGATCTAGAAAAAAAAATTGTACACTTTGTTTAAAACCAGAAAAGCATATGAATAGCCAAAGCAACCTTAAACAAAAGAAAAAGATATGGAGGCATCACTTTGCCAGACTTTAAACTATGCTACAAAGGTATAGTAATTAAAACAGGATGATATTGGCACAAAAATAAAGACATATACTAATGGAACAGAACAGAGAACCCATACATAAAACTATCCTCTTATTGTCATCTGATCTTTGACAAAGCAGACAAAAACATACAGTAAAAAAAAAAAAAATCCTATTCAAAAAATGATACTGGGTAAATTGGATAGCCACATGTAGAAGATTGAAACAGGATCCGTCTCTCTCACCACTCACAAAAATTAATTCAATATGGATAACAGACTTAAATCTGAGTCATGAAACCATAAGAATTCTAGAAGAAAATGTTGTAAAAATTCTTTTAGATATTGGCCTGGGCAAAGACTTTATGAAGAAGACCCCGATGGTAATCACAGAAACAACAAATAAAATAAATGGAATTTGATTAAATTAAAAAGCTCTGAATAGCTAAGGAAACAATCAACAGAGCAAATAGGTAACATACAGATTGGGAGTAAATATTTGCATGCTATACATCTGATAAAGGGTTAATAATCAGAATCTACAAAGACCTCAAGCAAATCAGCAAAAAAAAAAAAAAAAAATTAAACAAATTCGTTAAAATGTGGGCAAAAGACATGAAGAGAAACTTTTCAAAAGAAGACAGACTAATGGCCAAGAAACATATGAAAAAATCCTCAATGCCACCAATTATCAGAGAATTGCAAATCAAAACCACAATGAGATATCACCTAACCCCGGTGAGAATGGCTTTTATCAAAAAGTCCATGAACAACAGATGCTGGTGTGGATGCAGAGAGAAAGGAACACTGACACACTCTTGGCGGGACTGTAAACTGGTACAACCTCTATGAAAAATAGTATGGAAATTCCTCAAAGAACTAAAAGCAGGCCTACCATTTAATATAGTAGTCCTGCTACTAGGTGTTTATCCAAAGGGAAAAAAAGTCATTTTATCAAAAAGACTCTTGCACTTGAATGTTTACTGCAGCACAATTCATAATTGCAAAGATGTGTAATCAATCTAAGTGCCCATCAATTCATAAGCGGATTAATAAAATGTGGTATAGTATACCACGGAGTACTACTTAGCCATAAAAAATGAATTACTACCTTTTGCAACAATCTGGATGGAATTGGAGACCATTCTCCTAAGTGAAGTATTTCAAGAATGGAAAAAAAATACCACGTGTACTCACTATGAAATTGGAACTAACCAATTACCAATCATGTGCACACATGGAAGAAAAACTCAATGGAAATCATGCAGGTGGGAGTGAGGAGGTGGGGATGGGTGAAATCACACCTAATGGGTATAACGTAACCTATCTGAGTGATGGGCACACTTATAATTTTGACTCAAGCATTACAAAAGCAATCCATGTAACCAAAACATTTGTACCCTCATAATATTCTGAAATAAAAAAAAATAAAACAATAAAAAGATTTAAAAATTCCAGCCATAACTCTGACCAAAACTATATGGATTAAACAAAATCTGACACTCCAGTCACAACTATTTGTACTGCTCAATCAAGCAAGCAAAACTGGCCTAGATATTAATCTAGGCATCAGGAATTCTGACCACAAAAAGCTAAAGCTAATACTGTGGATTGGATTGTGAAGATGATGATTTTTGCTCTCTTTAAAACAATGAAGACTCAAAGATATGTGATTCTTTTTGTAGAATTATATGTATATTTAAATACGTTAAAAATGTTTAAAACTATACTGATGAGTATATGGCAATTAGAATGTATATGAATAATAAAAACAATTATCTTAATTGTGATAAAATAATTTTTATCAACTTGGCACTGTAACTTGATACTATATTACTTAACTATTTAAAATTAGTACATTTAGATATTTAATTAAGATAGTAATTAGCCGGTCGCAGATTATTGAACATATTCTCAACTTTTCTACATGCAATATATCTCCTTCTCCCTTTTCTACTTTCTCACGATGACAAACAACTCCAGAAAACGTATATTTCTCACAAGGAAAAGTGTAAGTTAAAGTACATTGTGAAGAGAAATTGTAAAGAGAATTATTGCTGTGCAGTTGTTATTAAAACAAAGGCAGAGATGTACTGTTTATATATTTATTGGAAGAGTCATCAAGGTGAATTGTAATTTATTATATGGAATTATTAACTTCAGATAGGTTAAATGATATAAAAACTTTATTATTACAAGTGATGCTTGCTTATATTGCCCTAGGGAAAGCACTGTAATCATCACCACAGGTATTTATTAAATAGCCATTTATAAACTGGCACTAAACAGATTTCAGGAGTGATGGCTACAACCCTCACCCTAAGGGCATAATATTTGAGTCAAATGTAACTATTAAAATATTCTTAGTAGACTAAAATACTCATGTTTTATTGGAACAAAAAGCTTAAGTGCACTGTGCATGCGAATGACCTATAATATATGACCCTTCCAATAGTTTTCTATTTCAATTCCAGAAATAACTGCTAGCTCTAACATAAGCAAATATTTGATTTCAGAAAATGAATTATATTTGTAAATCATATTAAAGACAAAAGATATTTAAACCATGATTAATTTAAGAAAACTTTAAAATTACAGACACAGTATGTTAATAATGTGGTAATTAAAATGGAATTGCCAATTACAATTGTATTCACAACTATCCCTTTAAAGAGAAAACTTTATGAAGTAAACCTATTACCTGATTTACAGTCCTTTGAATTATATACAAGTTTTCAAGAACATATTTTTAAAAGGTATGCCTGGAACAAATTATTTTCTCTTTAACAGAAATAAAGATAATTATCAATGTAATTAACTTTGCTGGGGTGGTTCACCATTGACAAAAAGTTACCTACTGATGAGTAATTACCTATCCTATAGTAGTAGTTCAAAAACTGTTCTCTTTATTAAAATCACCAGAAAGCTTTTAAAAATCTGTGTCCAAGTTGTTGTTTTTTTAAATGCTCAGTGTTTTCAATACATAGCCACAAATTTGAATTTTTTTTTACAATAGTGTTTGTCAGACTTAAAATGCAGTTTCTGATCCAAGAGGTCTGAGGCAGAGTCCAAGATTCTGTGTTTCTAACAAGCTCCCAAGTGAGGTATTGCTGTAGGTCCTTGGACTTCACCTTGAAAAGCAAGGTCTTAGAGAACATTTATCAATGCAGCATTACTTAAATACCATGTGAAAATTTAAAATGGTATGTGTTTTTCTGATAAGAGAGGGCAGGGCTGTGTGAAATTTGTGATTTCTTTCTTCTAAACTGATAATTTGTTATAATGCTGTTAATGTTAATTTTGAAAATTTATTGATAATAAACTTAAAGTACACTGAAAGTAGGTATTTAGAAGTACTTACATAGGAAGACATATTATCCTTTTGTAGATTTTCTCTGTATTAAGTTTATTCTTATTACTTGAAAGAGGTTATTTTTCTATAGTATTGTCAAAGATTTAGGACATGAGTCAAATTAGAATTCCTTTTAGTACACAAAAATTTAAAATAATTTTATCATAATTTCTAGAAATTTGTTCAATGTATTATTTTTGTGAATCAATCAAAAAATAAAGTCCAATTATCTTCTTTCATAATAACTATGATAATAATACCTTGTAAACACAATTCATCTAAAATCTCAAGTCAAATTCTATATATCATTGGTAATCTACAGATTATTTAATGAATTCTACTATATTTTGACTTCACTAGTCAAGGAATAATTTTAAAACAAATGCAATCAATATGTCTCCTATCCTTCTAATTCTTCACATTGTGTTCTTTTAACTGTATGCTGAGGAGATACTAATAATGTTAATTTACTTCTTTAAATTTACATTGTTCCTATTAATTATATTCAGTAGAAAAATCTCATTTACCTTCGCTTAATTACATTTTATTAATCAAAGCAATACATCTATGCAACCATTTCTTTCCTAGTTATCTTCATATCTGATTAATACAAGTGGCTTTTTAAAATGATCCTGTAAATGTATTAAATATTAAGTGAAATGGTAATTGAATGTGTTTTGATTTTGAATATTGACATCCTGGGTTAGAAGAAGAATTTGTTATAGTTCCCTAAAAATGTCTCTCTTTTTTTTTTTTTTTTTGAGACAGAGTCTCACTCTTTTTGCCTGGGATAGAGTGCCGTGGCGTCAGCCTAGCTCGCAGCAATCTCAGACTCCTGGGCTCAAGCGATCCTTCTGCCTCAGCCTCCCGAGTAGCAGGGACTACAGGCATGCGTCACCATGCCTGACTAATTTTTTCTATATAGTTTTAGTTGTCCGATTAATTTCTTTCTATTTTTAGTAGAGACGGGGTCTTGCTCTTGCTCAGGCTGGTCTCGAACTCCTGAGCTCAAATAATCCACCCGCCTCGGCCTCCCAGAGTGCTAGGATTACAGGCGTGAGCCACGGCGCCCTGCCTCTAAAAATGTTTCTTAACCATACCACTTTATAAAGTTGACTAGAATGTGTTACCTGTGTTTAAGTACTCTTTTTTCAACTTTTTAGAATCACTACCACCATTACCATCACCACAACAATAAGTCTAAGTTATCCTTTGTTTGATAGGGAAGGAATTGTTTAATTAAAAAATAACAAGTTTTATTGAATTTTTAATCACGATGGAACAGCCATAGAGACTTTTGTGTTATAATTTATCAGCCAGGAGGAAGTGAAAAATATAACAAATTAATGTGTATTAAATCACCTATTGAAAGCATACCTCAGCTAACATTCCCTAGAATTGTAAAATTTAGGTATTTATCAATGCATTAAACTAGTTCACACTTCCATGCAGTGGCTGAGGTGATTTAATTATTGTCAGATTGAAAAGACACATGTTATGCTGGATGCATAATGACTTCCTGGGAAACAATGCCAATTAGACAGTCACTCCTATTACTGCTCCTGCAGCATGAATTGCTAACAAGTTTCACAAGTCATGTTACCAAGACACCAAAGTGGAAACATCCTTTTCTTTTTCTTACTGGAAAAGAAACAGAAAAAGTTATCTAACACAACACTGTAATCTCCTCTATCAGTATGATATTGTCTTCTTAGTTCTTCAATTTCTTTTCCAAAAATACTTTCATAAGCTTCCTATAGTTTTAACCAAAATTTATCCTAGAATTTTGAGAACTGCAGAAGGAAATGAAGATATATACATGAAATATGTAGATAAAAATTATAATTAATAATTTTATTTATCATATATTTAGATATTTCACTATGGTGACACTAACGGTGAGAAAACATCACATTCTAACTAACACTAACTAACTGAAAGTTGTAAGTAAATTCCAAAACTGAAAAACAGACTTAAATTTATGATTATGTCCTTTTTATATTTTGAAATAATTTTGCACATATAGAAAAGTTGCAGGATAGTACAAATATTTTTACACATTGTTCACTCAGCGTCCTCTCTTATTAACACTTTTTAGAATGATAGTGTAATTAAAATTAAAAATTAATATTAGTACTATGTTGATAACTAAGCTACAGGTTTTATTTAAGTTTTACCAGCTTTTTTGCTAATGTTATTCTGCTCTAGATTCCAATCTAGGATCCCAAATTGCATTTAGCTGTTATGTCTCCTCCAATCTGTGACAGTCCCTCAGTCTTTCCTTGTCTTTCATGACCCTGACTGACACTTTTGAAGAATGCTAGTCAGATCTTGTCTAGAACATTCCTCAATTTGGGTTTGACTGATGTCTTTTCATGATTAGATTGAGGATAGGCATTCTTTTTCCCACAAGAATAACATACAGCATTTTCTCTTCTCAGTGAATCATGTCAAGAATACATAATGTCAACATGTCTGATTACTGGAGATCCTAACCTTGATCACTTGATTAAAGTGGTGCTTCTTATTTTCATTCCTCTAGCTATTATTTTGCTTTACTTTTATAGTTAATAAATACCTCAAAAAAGATTCTGATACTATGCAAATATATTTTTCTTCAAATTTTTTATCATTAATTTTAGCATTCCTTATGATTCTTGCCTTTTTCCATTATTAATGTACTGTTCTAATGCTAATTTTCATTTCCCTCATTCCTTCTATATTATTCATTGGAAATTTTCTTTAAAGGGGAGTTGTCCCAAGTCCCTCAAAAATTTATTTATTCAAGTTGTGTATTTATTTATAAAAATATGGACTTATAGACATTTATTTCATCCTGAAGCTTACAATATAATATTATTGTTATTATTTATGTTGTTGCCCATATTGTTCCAGGTTTGGCCATTGGAAGCTCTTTCAGAATGCCTTCCATGCTTTTGACATGCATGCATCTATGTCTGTCTATTGCTATATCTGTCTATCTATCCATCTCAGCATTTTTCTATTATGATTTCTGGCACCATAAGATGCTCCAGGCACAATGGGATTTTTTTCTTCCCCAACCCCATAATCAATCATTTCTCCAAGGAACCATTTTTTTTTCTTTTTTTTTAGAGAATGGTATTTAGAGGCCAAAATCAGTGCACTAGTTGTGCTCATTGCTGCAAGACTATTATTATTATTATTACTAGGCTCTCTGTCTCTTTATAGACAGGGTTAGGAAATATAATCAAGTATACTAACTGAGACATACACATACATCTATATTTATATATGTACCTATTTAATAGAGATAGATATATCTATTTGTTAAAATCTAGTAAAATATAAAATAGTCTTAGAATGGTAATCTGTATACCTGTGAGAAAAAAATTACTAAACATTATTAATATTATAATATAGTACCTATGTCCAAGTTTTTTTTTGTCTGTAGTTTTATACTACCCGCACAAAACACTATTTTCCAGATAATTACAAAGGTTTATTCTTTTCATCCCTACCTTCTTTTGTGTAGTTATTAATTTGAAATATAGTTAAGTTTATTAGTAACTGTTATTCTACTTTTGGTTCCCCTGTGTTAGGACTGAATTATGATCTCTCAAAATGCATATATTGAAAGCCTAACCCCCAATATGACTGTATTTGAAACTAAGGATGTTAAAAGTAATTAAGGTTATATGTGATCATAAGAGTTGGGCCCTAATCCAATAGGACTTATGTCCTCATAAGAGTAAGAGACACTAAGAGTATGTGCACACAGAGAAAAAGGCCATGTGAAGATATAGCATAAAGGTGTCCATCAGCAAGCAGGAAAAGAGGTCTCATTAGAAACTAACCCAGTTGGCACCATGATCTTTTACTTTCAAGCCTCTTGAACTGTGAGAAAATAAAGGTATGTTGTTGTTTTAGCCACCCAGTTGTTGGCATTTTGTTACGGCAGCCCTATCATTCTAATACACTCTTCTATCCTGGCTGATTTGTTAAAAACTTAAACACAGTAAAATTTGTTCTTTGTAGTGTACACTTATGTGAGATTTGAAAATATTGTTATTAAAATAATATAGTCACAAGAAGTTAAGACAGTAGTACAAAGACATCCAAAACTTTCTTCTTCCACTTTTTTCCAGTGATATCCTATTACATAGTTATAATATCAAAACCAGGTAGTTGACTTTGACACAATATGTAATTCATGTTTTCATGAGTGTATGCGGATACATATATGTAATTCTATGAAATTTCTTTACATATTAAGATTTGTGTAGCCACCACTGTAATCAAGATACAGAACTATACCATTATGACAAAAAAAATCTTTCTTATATTATTTATTTATAGTTACACCAATGGCCACTGGCACTAACCTCTTTCAACCACTAATCTGTTATCTATCTCTATAATTATTCACATCAGAATATTTCTATAATTATTCACTTCAAAATAGTATATAAATGGAATCATATGGCATATGAACTTTTGAGATTAGATTTTTTATCATAATATCCTTGTGATATATTCATACTGTTGTGTGTATTATTTATTCATTTTTTATTTCTGAATAGTATTCAGAATTCTAGGGGTTTTGACAAATGCATAGAGTTATATATCTACCATCACAATCATGATATAGAAGTTTCCTCACTCTAAATATTTCCCTCGTGATGTCCTTTAGAGTCACCCTCTATCTTCATCTCAACCCTTGGTTCTTATTTTTTGGTCCTTATTTTTATTTTTTTTTTTTTTTACATTTTCAAGAATGTCATATAAATTAAATTATACAATATGTTGTGGGCTGAATATGTGTGTGTCCCCAAAATTCATACGTTGAAACTCTACCCCCAATATGATAATACTATTAGGTGAGGCCCTTAAGAGATAATTAGTATTAGATGAGATCCTAAGGGTAGAGCCCTCATGAATAGAATTAGTGCCCTTTTAAGACTCAAGAGAGCTTGATTCCCTTCTCTGATCTCCACCATGTAAGACTACAACAAGGAGTTGACAGTATGTAACCCACAAGAGGACCCTCACCAGAACTTGACTACAGTTACACCCTGATCTTGGACTTCCAGCCTCCAGAACTATGGGAAATATCTATTGCTTATTGGCCACCTGGTTTATGGTATTTTGTTATAGCAGCCAAAGTGTTCTAAGACACAAAAGGTACACTTTCTGTCTTATTTTTTCTCTTAATAAAATGCATCTAAGATTCATTCAAGTTGCATCAATCAATAGTTTTGTCTTTTTTTAATAGCTGGGTATTACTGCATTGCATTGTGGTAAGAAAACCACAGTTTGTTTTTTCATTCACAGTTGAAGGAATTCTGGGTTATTTTCTGTTTGGGGAAATTACAGATACAGTTGCTATAAATAGTTGCTTAAAAGTTTCAATGTCATCATAAATTTTCATTTCTCTTGGGTAAATACCCAGTGAAGGACTTCTCAGCTCTTATTTCTGTGAAGAGAAAATCAAGAGTGACTGTTCTGTGTCTGTCTCCTGACAGGAGAAGATGGTCTTCTAGGGGAAGTTGATCTGGATTAGCAACTTTTGGGGCTTCCAGACCTCTGTTTTTCACTGCTGCTTTTTTCCTCTTATTTACCCCTCTTATCTTTGTCTTCACATTTCTTTTTTTTTTTAATTTCAAAATATTAAGAGGGTACAAATGTTTTTGTTACATAGATACCTTGTATAATGCTTAAGTCTGGTATTTTGCTGTGTCCATCACAAGAATAGTGTACATTGTACCCCACACATTTATCCCTCACCCCACTCCCTCCTCCCCTTCTCATTTCCACTGTCCTTCTATCTTTTTGTGCCATGTGTACCCATCATTTACCTCTCACTTATTAGTGACAACATCTGATGTTTGGTTTTCCATTCCTGAAATACTTCAATTAGAATAATAGTCTGCAGTTCCATCCAAGTGGCTACAGAAGACATTATTTCATTTCTTTTTATTGTTGCATAGTACTCCATGATGTGTGTGTGTTACTAGAAATATAATTTCAGATCTACTGTGATTTAGAATGTTTATGTTCTAGAATTCCCATCAGTAACTCTCAGTTGCCCAGTCCTTTAGCTAATTGGTCATCGACTTTACTGACTCTGTTACGCTTTACAAAAAAAAAAAAAAAATTCTTTCTACATAGACAACATAGATATCTAGCAATAATATTAATTAAAATAAACAGCATCCAAGCTGTCCATGAGAGTCATCATTGTTTCTATTTTTAAACCATAAAAGTAAGTATTTCAAAAGGTTTTCAAGTGACATATTTGACATTTATAATTATAATCATCCAAACATACAATTAGACTAATCATACAGAACCAACAACATCTCTGTTAAATGGTCTTTATGGAACATACTCATTTGAAAAGTCAATATAACTTCATTTTGAGGACTCCTGTAGAGTTCCCTCTGAAGAACTCTAATTATTTGGATAACCTTTTTTCACTTTATAAATTGAAAAACAAATGGGGCTCAATGACTTGTTCAAATTCATTCAGTAGAACAGGTTTATAAACAGATCACCTGATTTCCTTACATTTCTATTCGGTGACATCAAATAATATGTTAAATCAATAAAGACACATATTTTCCAGTTATTATTTTGAAAATTATGTTGGTGTTATTTTAACAATTACATATGTACATAATGAACAGTCGTGTTTACTCACTTGTATAAAATTTCTGAAGTTCAGTTTAATTTTATATTAAATTTGGTGAAAATAACTTACTTATTATTTTAATTTTATTTAAATAAAATAACCTAAAACTTTCATGTGTATAAGAAATTAAGTGTTTTTATAAGGGTGCAGTATACAACACAATATTGACACATATTTACTTTTTTGACTGATTGTTATAATAATCCTCTCTTTCACAAGAAGTGAAGAAAATTGAATGCTCATTAAGGATTCATCTTAATGATACTCCTTAAATATTACCTTCATACCTTGTAGCTACTGTATTTGGATTATCTCAAAAACAGCTTAAATCCCTGCAGTTATCTGTAGTGTTCAGAAGTTTTGTTTTCATACGAAAAGGTATATCTGAGTACAGACAATAATCTTTTCAAGTTTTATGGTTGCTGTGAACATTTGCTCCTACTGAGGATCAGCTGCCTTGAGCTACAAAGAAATCACAACCTTCCATCCTCCTACTAAGGAGAAAATCCAAAATGGCAGAGGGGAACTTTTTAGCTTCTAAGGTAACGTGCGAAGGCCTTTACTACTTAAAAATCTATTGTGTACAGGACAACATATAAAAATTCCAGTAATAGAAACACAACCTCTTAAACAGAGACCAATCCCAGACACAATTCAAAATGCAAAGTAATGGAGAGCAGTAGTCATGAAAATAAGGTGCAAAAAACCATAATAATCTTATTTTCAAGTTAAGTAACTTCCTTCAATAATATAAAATAATCTGGCTTTTACAATATCAAGTTTACACACTTTCTAGTAAGCAACGTTTTTATATAAGATTTTTCTGATCTGATCTTCAAAGACAGTTTTGCACCTTCTACTGCATAATATATATCCTTTAAAAATCATTATTTTATTAAAATAGTTAAATTTCATAATTATAAAAATCAACTTTTTGTATGTATATTACACAATATAATATTTTATATACATACATATGTTGACATAATTATCACTAAAATATTAATGATAATAATATGGTTAATTAATTTTTATGTTTGTATTTTACAAAATGATATTTGTTTTTCCATTTTGTGATTTATATAAAACAAGCATAAAAAGAAACAAACTATTATACAGTGATTCTTAAGTACAGATTTATAATCCTGATATATTTCCAAATTCCAGACCTATGAACTCATTTATATTGGATATCTATGTTTAGAAGTGTAACGTTAACTTCAGACTTGACATTATAAAGTAAAACTCTTTATTTCTACCATCAAACTTGTTTCTTCCACAATATCCACCCATCTGAGTAGGTGGCAATTTCAATTGTCCAGTCTCTCAGGGCAAATCTAGTGCAGTTATTATCTTTGACTCTCCTTTTTAGCAAATACCTTAAATCCAAACCTTGACAAAATCCTGCCAACTTTTAACTTTTAAACATATCAAGAGTCATCACTTTTCCCCACCTAGACTGAGGACATCTTAGTCTAAACTGTGGCATCTCAGGTCTACATTTTCTAAAAGGTCTCCCTGTTTTTATGCTTGCTCATCTATGGTCTATACTCAACATCACAGCTTCAACCTTTTAAAAGATAGGTCAATTTTTGTCATCCTTTATTCAGAATCATCACAAATGGTTTCTAATATTTATCAGCACAAAATTCCAACTCCTATCATAGCATTCAGATCTACCTGATATCAATTTTCACCCATTTTCTTATTTGTTTTCACGAATAGAATTGTGATATTATTTGAAGTTTACTGTAATTATCCCAAGATCAACATTTCCTACTATGTCTTACAGAGAGAGATAAGATAGAGGCCAAAAAGAAGTAATCACAAATTTTTACCTGGTGTTTTCAGAAAAGTCAAGCCAGCATTATTATTTTATCCGTGGTCTTTCTCCTTCCACTGTTCTGGAATGTAAGTGTATCATTTAAACTTGGCAGCTATCTTATAAGCATGCAGACAGGGATCTACCCTACGGATAATGTAAAATGTACCTAGAATGAACAGTATTTGATGAAAAACTGGAGCCATTATAATAGGCCTAGACCTCTTGTTATGTTATAAAGTTTTTAAAAATACCTATTTAAAAATAAATTACTTGTTATTTGAGTTTTCTATTACATGTACCTGGACTCAGTCCCTAATGAATACATGTGCTCTTTATAGCTGTGTATTTACCTGCACTTAACTTGCTTACCTGCCTGTATTAGTTTTCTAGGACTGCATTACAAAGCACCACAAAACTGGGTGAATTAAAACTATCAGAAATTTGTTGTCTCACAATTCTGGGGATACAAGACCAGAATCAAAGTATTAACAAGGCCATGCTTCCTCTGAGACTGTGAGGAGAAAACAGACAGAGGAGAAGCCAATGTGGACACAGACAAGAAACTGGAGTTACACAGCCACAAGCCAAGAAATGCCTGGTGCCACCAAATGCTGGAAGAGGTAAGGCGGAATTCTCAACTAGTGCCTCCAGAGGGAGTGTGGTCCTGCTGAAACTTTGATCTCACACTTGTGGCCTCTAAAACTGTGAAAGAATAAATTTCTGTTGTTTCACGCCACCTTGTTTGTAGAAATTTGCTGCGTAGCCTCAGGAAACCAACGCAGAGCTTTTGTATTAAATGTTTCCTTTTTTACAAGTCTGCTACATATTTTGCTGCCTAACTACATTCAGGTCTCACATGATTTTTTGTTTGTTTGTTTTTTGAGACAAAAGTCTCACTCTGCTGCTCTGAGTAGAGTGCTGTGGTGTCAACCTAGCTCACAGCAACCTCAAACTCCTGGGCTTAAGCAATCTCCTGCCTCAGCCTCCTGAGTAGCTGGGACTACAGGTGCGTGCCACTACGTCCAGCTAATTTTTCTATTTTTAGTAGAGATGGGGTCTCACTTTTGCTGAGGCTGGTCTCAAACTCCTGAGCTCAAACAATCCTCCTGCCTTGGCCTCCCAGAGTGCTAGGATTACAGGCGTGAGCCACCGCACCCAGCCAACAAGTACTTTTTTATCAATATCATTTTAATCATCTGACACATCACTTATCTCTTGGTTATTTTGTGTCTGCCTCTCTCACATGAGTAAAAGAACCATGAGAGCTAGGGCTCTCCTCTCATCAGCTCCTGAGGAATGTCTACATTAAAGTAGGCACACAATAAATATTTCAGTGATCTTATGTGACTGATTAGGAACTAATAAATATTAATTGAACTAATGAAAAAACTGAAGACAATAAACTGACCCTTACATTTTGTGTTTTTAATTAATATTATTTTAATCATTAGAAAAGACAAGTCATAAGTTTCTTCATTACATCTCAATTATTCTTTATGATCCTAGGGAATGGTATTATCAATAATATGGAATAGATGAGAGATAAGAACACTACAATTTATTGTTATGTTTTCACTACTAAGCAGCAGTTTCTTCAATCCACTGTTTGTAAGAAAGAAATATTAAATTCAAGCAAACATGTTTTTTAAAATATAGAGCATATGGATTTTTATAAAGTAAGCTAATGTTTATGAAACATATCCGCTATTTATTTTTCCACATGAACAGCTACACAATAATAAATTTATTCCCATCAACGATGTGTTGCTCACAATATATATTCGTATCCCTTCACTTGCGGTCTCATTGATTTGTCAGCTTAGTCCTGACGCTTGCGATGGCCTTGAGACATGACTTGGCAAAAAATGGATAAAAGAAAAGGAGTCCAGAGAAAGAGAGTTGTCAACTAAAATGCTCTTGGTATCTGCAAAATAGGGCATTATTAGCATTATTTTTCATTTTTTATGAAAAAATAATGTGAATAAACATCATTGAGTAGTTACATGCATCTATAACAAGTGTATTTAATACATCTGAGAGAATAAAATACCTATGCTAAGGTGATGGACATCTAAAAAGAACATAAATATCCTGAAATAACTATGGAAAATTATAGAAAATTAGTTACAGCTACATCTGTAACCAATTATAATTATACCTAAATTTATCAATAACATTGCTTTTTATTTTATGTATCTTATTTTATGTATTTTATTTTATGTATCTTATTTTTTTATTCATTCATTCTACAAATATTTATTGGTACATTACTAGGTGCCAGACACTGTTACAAGTGCTTTCAGAAACAATAGTCAACAAAACAGACAAATTAAAATTATATCTAATGGGAATGATTTAAGATTCACATAAGATGGTATGTACAGTTCCTAGAGCACAGTAACTACTAATAAATGTGAGACACAAATTTCTGATATTTGCACAACTAGTGCTGGTAAATATAAAGCCCTAATAAAGGGTGGTTGAACTAAATTGAGTTACGTTATGGAACAGGAAGCAACCTGTGTTACAGACTGAAAACACAAGGATACTGATAAAGTTATGGATAATTAAATCAAAATAGATTAATGAAGAAAAATGAAAATGTCTGGATGTTTGAGGTCTATTTCTAACTTTTGATGTTGACATTGAGCAGCGGCCATGCCACTCCTCTTTAGGTCTGTAGCAAAAACACAAGCTGCCTTCCCAGTATTCATTCTCCCCCTTTCCTGTTTTGTTCTCAATTTCATGTAGGTTATCATGCTTTGTGTAAATCAATAGGATTACATATCTCAGCACTCATTGCATAAGAAATGTTAAATTTAAACCAGAGAGGTTGATGTTACACTAACTTAGCAAAATTTTGTGGAACTTAAGAAAGAATTTAAGTTGTAAAAAGAAAGTCTATACTGTCCCTCTCTAGTTGTAGTAATATGTAAACTGCATAACAAGGAATGTGCCCTTTAAACAAAAAAACATTGTATGTAAACAACTAAAATTATATCCGGATAGTGTCAAAATATCGGCATCTTCCAAGGGGTGTTCCAAAGCTTCTTTTCTTAAAATAAATGGTTTCATTTTTAGAAATGTTCACATATGTGTCACACAAAAATCCTCTTTTTAAAAAAATATTTTCAAAATACTATAAAATTGTATAAACGTGTGTGTGCCTCTGGGAATCTGAAAATTATGAGATTTGTGGCTGAAGTCACTATTTGTTCATATGTTAAAATATTTTAAGGATGATTTTAATATCCAAAATTCACTCATGATCTTAAAATATATCTTATCAGTCCAAAAAAAGTATTAATCTTTATCTTTCTAAAGCACAAGATTCTAGTAAATATAAGAAGTCAACATTTATATAACAATTTACTATGTAAGAAGAAAACTTGCTATTTAAAGAAAAAATATATAACTAAAATTATATCTTAATATACATTAATCAGAATTTTATTTTTTTCCTTAGAGCAAAGAACCAGCATACAAAAGTGGTTTTCATACATTAGTTTAAATACATCATTAAGACTCTTTATGTGGAGATAGATAGATAGCTACATGGAGCTATTTTGTATACATTTGGGTTAACAAGATCACCTGCATATACCTGCAAATTGAATGCCTGTTTCTCATTCTCTTTTTCAAAATACAAACTAGAATACTTTAGAATGAATTAGTACATAACCATCAGAGACAACACTAAAGGCACAAGTGTTTTCATGTCCGCTGTATGGTAGCCAGAGCTATTCAGCTTTGTTTCAAGCTTCTTCGGAAAAAACTACCAAGAGACTGTATTCTTATACCACTGGGGGGTACCTCTTATGGTACATATTAATTTATACTGGCAGGAAGTTTGGAAGACTGCCATTTCCTAGCTTTCCAAGTATAAATTGTACAGTTACAAATGTTGTAGCACTAGGTAGGTACAGAAAATTTGAAACTATGAAAAATAAAAGTGAATTACAGTTAATTTCTTAGAGTTGCTATGTAAAGAATTGAAAACCAATAAAATTTTCAGATTGGGAACCTAATTTTAAATATTACTTGAGTAAATTAGCCAAAATAATTTAGATTTTGTGTTAGTTCAGACATCTAAGTTTAAAATTTGGAACTACGAAATGACTGGCAAAGGGAAATGTGTATATTCAAAAATCAAGATTGCTTGCGAAGAACCTTTGCTTGTTCAGTGATTCTCAATCTATTTGTATCAAAGTATATAAAACCATTAATATATTTTCAGTGTCACTGACTAGAGTCCCAAAAAATATCATTTCCATTCAGTGGCTCACAGTGAAATGGTTTAAAATATGAATTTAGGGGGGAAAAGAAAGGAAAAAAATGAGATTTATGACCTCAATTGTACATACAAAGATATCATTTTAATAGAGTTTTTAAAAGCATTTTATTCAATTTCAATATTCCAAATTTGAAAGATAATTAATCTATTTCAACTATTCATACCTCTCCATAACCCAGTTTAAGCCAGTTCCCATAAGAAATATTAACTCTCATTATTATTGAAAATTACATATTTTTCAATTAACCCATTGATTTTCTAATTACTTACCCTACCTCTGGATGATTCTACAGTGAGCTTCACTAGAGGTTAAAGGAAAATATAATGGCATATTTTGAATTCTGATTCTTTCCATCTATCCACTTGACAATTATACTTTTAAATTATATTGTGACAAATATTGTTTTATTGTCAGCAAATATGAATGATAAAATTATAGAAATATTGATTATTTTTAAGCAAATACTCAGGAAAGAGCAATAATCTTCAAAGCCGTCACCTTGGGAAACTTTAAATCCAATGATATTCTTGTCGTTTTTGGACACTGTATTTCAATTGTTTATTTTTTTATTGGTTTTAAGGTTCTAGCTATAGCAATTATTATTCCTTTGAAGGCAAATCTGATTTTTAAAAAGGAAAATCCAGTAGTTGAATTAGTATATGGTAAAAATAAATAATGCAAAGTGTTATCTCTTGGACATAACACTATTCAGGATACAGTACAAGTGGAATTTAGTCCTGTGAATATAAATAAAAATTGTATAGTTAAACAATTCAAATGAACTCTCAGGCTTAGGGCTTTTTTTCTGCAAAATATGACAGTTTATATCAACTTTGTTGTTCTTAAAGGGAAATTAAAATATTAAATTACCTATTGCATGTAAAATATGTTGTATTTATCTAAATAATAAAAAATGCTATAGCACATAAGCCAAAAAAAAATGAAAATTCTTTGTAATCTTTTTTTCTGTAAAAACAGTTACTATATATTTATGTATGTGTGTGCATGTGTGTGTGTGTATTAGAAAAATAAAGAAAAGAGAGAAATTTTAACAAAAAAATTAAATATTTTCTGCTTCTGTCCAAGATGGATTATCACGAACCAGATTTACCATCTAGACTTAAAACAAATAGGAAATCCAGATAATGTTATGTGAAAAACTCTTTTATTTATAAGGCCCTAAGTACAAGCAGCAGATAACTATGCATCCCTGAGAGAAGGGGCAAAAAATTAAAATAAATAATTAAGGCTTACAGTTGCAACACCTTCTTTACTGCCTGAAGGCAGTTTTAATGCTTCTGTATGGAGATGGAAAACTCAAATGAAACTCTTCTCACAGTAGTAAATAATTGCAAAAGTGAGCAGAAAACCAATAAGGATATAGAAGACTTGAATACTTTGTCCTAATGAATATTTATGGAACACTGTAACCAACAATAATATAATACATCTTTTTTCCAAATGCAGATGGAATAGCCACCAGAGTAAATCATAGCATGAACCATAAATCAAATCTCAATAAATGTAAAAGGAATGAAAGCTTATACTGTATATTCTCTGAACACAAAAGAAGTATAAAAGAAATCACTAGTAGAAACTTTCTGCTGGCATCTCAATTTCTTTCTTGGGGTTGCCATTCCGTCTCTCTCTTTCTCTCTGTCTCCTAAGAAAGCTAAAGTAATTGTTTAGAATCAGAATATAGTTGCATTTCAAATATCTGCAAATATCTAAAAAAAAATTCTTTCTAGAAAATCCTCACATACTGAAAATGAATCAAAAAACTTCCAAGAAGAAATACAAATGAAAGTTTGAAAATATATTTCAACTAAATAAAAAAAATTAAATAAAAATTTTCAATATAGCTAAAATAGTATTTTTAGCAAAATTTAGAGTATTAATAAATTTTATTAGAAAAATGGAAAAGTCTAAAATCAATGGCCTAAGCTTTCTTACAGATTTAGAAGTATAGTTTGAAGTCTGGTAAATCGATACCTCCCATTTTGCTTTTATTGCCTAGAATTGTTTTTGCTATGCGGGGTCTCCTCTGGTTCCATACTAAACATAAAATTAATTTTTACAACTATATGTTCTTAATAACATAGTTCCTAATTTAATTTGAAAAACTATTCCATTTTAATTTACAAACAGTGCTCTCTGCCTCTCTTTTTTCACGGAAATAGCAAGGACTCTGGGACACACTGATAAGTATGTCTCATAGATAAAAGTTATCTCACAGATAACTTATCTACAGGTATGTCTTACAGATAAGTTGGCTTCTATAGTACTTTGGTCCCTTGTCTATGAAAATTTATTTCATATAATTATTTGATAAAAGGTAGATGTAGAAATGCTTGGTAAAGTGTATGACTCATTTCACTTTAATTACTCTTTGTAGTTTCTGCTGTTGGTTTCTGAATTTATTTTTTAATGTAAGGATTTGAGATTCCCTGGTTAATGCTTCACAATGCTATTACTTTATGTTTCTTTGTTTGTTTTTGATCATCCTAATCACTATTATTCATTGACAAGTTAGGATTTTAAGCATGTTGGGAAGTATAAAAAAGTGAGATGATCCATTGAACTCAACAGATGGTTTTAAGGGGATCAGAGAAAATGTAGATGGCCTAAAGAGAGGTGGAGCTTACTTATGACTGGGTCAAAATAGACTGCAATGCAGAGAGGAAGTCATCCAGACAGGCGTGGCGAAAACAAGATCATTAAAAATAAACTGGAGGAATATGATTCAAGTGCTATGTTAAATGTTTCAGTAGATGGTGAACAAGTCGCAGTTACTGTACTCAGAGAATACATATCTTACTGGTGATAAAAAATGCAATTAAACATCCCATTGGAGGTAATAAATTAGAGTAACTATGATTTAGGTGTAGGAAGCCATGAGAACCAAAAGAAGGAAGAAAAACTTGGACTTGGAGACTTAGGAATAAATCCTTGAGGAAATGAAGTCTTATCTGAGATTGGATGGCCTTTCTATTAAAGGAAAAAGAATGTGCAATTATTTTGGAAGGAGTGAAAATATTGCCTAGTGAGAACTTTGTATTGGTGGCATACAGGTGTGAAGTGGGTGTGGAAGTAGAAGAGACAGGTTGGGTCAATTAATGCTAGGTTATAATGGGCCCTAAGAACCATATTAAGGCACTTGGATTTATCCTTAAGCAAAAAAGTGACAGTAAAGTCCTTCTATTTTTACAATATGCAAGTCATGACAGCTCTTAGGCACAAAATATATTTCTTGAAGTCTGTAACTTATATATGTTAAAGGATAGATCAGGGCCATCTCATTTTCTGTTAGTCATACCAGGAACCCCACATGTGTAGCTCTTTGGACAGCTGGAAAAATCCCTGCATGATAATTCTAATTCTACACCGTAATATTAGAACAAGAATTCTGAAACAGAGTGAAGTCTCTGCTCGTGTTTTGTCATAATGATATAGAAAATCCTAAGAAAAAAGAAAGGACATTAGAAGTAGTTATTTCAGGTTAAGAATTATTAACTAGTCTCAAATTTTGTCATGAAAGGGTTATAAAATACAAAATAAAAATGTTTCCCTTTTAATTTTAATAGCTATAGTTTATCTCCATTTCCAATTCTTTCCCCAGATACCTGACTACAACTTTCTAAAGTTTTGAAATGATTTCCTTAAATATTTCTGGCTCTGAAATTCCATGGTAATAATTTTTGACTAATAGAATTAAGTCCATTTTTCCTAGATGTGCATATATTCTTTTGAAAATTATTGGCATGATTAAAGCATCTGTATTTTCTGGCAGTGACCCAACAATGCTAAGGAAAGCATACAAAATGCTAGGAGTATACATTAACATTATGATATACTATTTAGTATCTGTTTAATTTTATTCACAAATGAAATTTGTGCTACCATTTTGGTGATTTGTGAGAAGGGATTGGTCCATATATTGAACTGTTTCATAGTTAGCCATTCTTGAACTCGTAATTGTAATCATTGATAGACACAGAGTAATGCATTATGGTAATTTTCTAACTTTAAATTTCCTGGCTTATCAAATTTTCTTTTATGTTTAAGGACAATAGCATTTTGCTCATTTCAATGCTTCTATTGAACAGTTTTGAAAAACTGAGACATTTGTACTCTAGTCTTCTGAGGAACTTTGAACTCAGCCTACTTCAAAAATAGCCACTGACTGAGGTCTGTGTGGAGTTTCTAATTGGTATGAGTGAAGCACAGTAGAAGACAGCAGCTAAATTTGTATGCAAGTCAGTCTAACAAGTATGACACTCAACAGTGAAAACAGAAAACAGCAAGCCAACAGTTCAGGTCTAGTCATCCAGATGGACTCAAGGTCACTTCCTTTTGTCTACCTTTCTTACAAAGAGTTACTTTAGAAATGGGAGATGGAAAAAATGAATTTTTCATGAAATATCCTCCCCGAAGAAAAGGAAAACAAAATATCTATGCCATTGTGTAAACCCAGTGCAAAGAGTAAGGCTGGTGGATTACAAAACGTCAAAGGCAAAGCTTGACTCTTTCTTCCAACACACAGTTGGACGAATGAAGTTTGGCAGTGACTAATAATGTATCAATTTCCTTGGGCATAAACCTGAATGATAAAGAAGCATGGGAAAATATCAACCTACCCCCAAGGAATGATTCAGAATTCACTGTATCGAGAACTAAATCTAGAATTTTCTTTCTATGATGTAGAAATTAAATTTTAATTTGTGATTATAAAGGACATTTCAAAGAAGCCTATCAGTAAATAACTTCTTCATTGCTAATAGTAATCTAAGCAATTTCTATAGGTCCCATTGTAAATTCTATGCACCTCCTATATGGGGGAGAATAAAAGACAGTGTATAAAAATAGGAAGAGTGAGAAAGATGGAAAGACAAAAAAGGAAGGAAGGGAAAGAGAAAGGGGAGGAGGGAAAAAGGAAAGGAGGCAGAGAGAAAAAGGTTGACTTTACAATATAATATATGATTATATTTTTGTTACCAATTAGAAAAATAAATATTTATAAGTATTATAATCAGCTAATTGTATTTTAAACTGCCTAAGAGTCACACACACTTAAAATGATAGAATTATTAATTTGACATGATTGTATATTTTAGGTGTTATTTAAATAAACACATTTGTTTTAATTAACATTTATGATAGGTTAATCTACATAACCCCTATCCTATCTACCATATAACCTTGTTTAGTTATATTAACATCACTAAATATGAAATGTTCTATTTCAAATCAAAAGTATAGTTTATGATATCTCAAACCAGAAGCAGTACAATTAATCAAAGAAGGCACCTAAACTGTGGACACACTTTTGCCATCTTAATGGTAGCTTGTTTATCCCAGCAGTGAAGAAGCCTGGAGAGTGATGCTGAAATCACAAAAGGTGTTTTCCACAGCTTGTTGAGAATTGAACATTTTTCCTTGCAAGAAGTGATCCAAAGTATGGAAGAAGTGGTAATCAGTTGGCGCAAGGTCTGGTGAATACGATGTATGACAGAAAATTTCCAAATCCAACCTCTTCAGTTTGAGTAGCATTTTGTTTGTGCAACATGTAGTCCAGTATTGTCTTGCAAGAGGATTGGCCTGTCTCTATTGACAAATCTTGGCTGCTTAATCACAAGCATCCTCATCATTTCATCCGGTTGATAGCAAGTAGACATCCGCTGCAATTGGTTGATCAAGTTTTATGAAGATGTAGCGGATAGTATCAATGCTGAACCACCAAACAGACACCATTAGCTTCTTGTTGATGAATATTCGGTTTTGGACTGTGTTTCACCACTTCATTTTTATCTAACCATTGTGTCAAACTCTTGTGATTGTCAAAAAGAATTCATTTTTCATCACATGTAATAATATGGTGTAGAAATCATTCACCTTTATGTCATGACAGCGAAGAAAGGCAAGCTTTGAGATGATTTCTCTTCTGACACTCAGTTGAATTCATGCAGAACCCATCTATCCAGCTTCTTTACTTTGCTGATTTGTTTCAAATGGTCCAATATTGTTGGAATAGTAATGTCAATCCTTGCTGCTAAATCACATGTAGGTTGATATGGATTCGCTTCTACTCACTGCATTCGGCTCATCATTTGCCACCTTGGTTTCTGGTTGCCCACATAGCTAATTTGCAAGATTAAAATCACCAGAATGGAACTTCTCAAACAACTGACATACTACTATGCGTTCAGTAGCTACATCTTTCCCAAACATTTCATTGATATTTTGAGCTGTCTGTACTGCATTGGTTCCATGATGGAAGTCATATTAAAAAATAACATGAATTTTTGACTTATCCATGGTTTCACAAAAATTGCTCTTAAAAAAACTTTGAAAGACAATCATAATCCAAACCATGTGATTAAAAGACTGAGGATGTACCTTCACAATAAAAATAAAAGAAGTGTCAAAGTCAAATGTCAGAGATATCAACTGTCAAACCTAGTACTTAAGGATACTAGACATTTCATACTTAATAACCTAATATTTTTTAAATTCTAATGCAAATGAACTCCACTTCAGTGAGAGTTGCTAGATTTTCTCTAATATTAAGTTTTTTTCTCATTCTTTTCTTTTTTTTTCTTTCTCTCCCTTCTAACCTCCTTCTTACTTTTCTAACTTTTTTCCTCCTTTATTCTTTTTTTTTCTATTGCCTGTTTTTTTTTTCTGTTGCCTGTTTTTTTTTCCTGTCTGCCTTATTTTATCTTCCTTCTTTTAATTACGTATAAATGTGCACTTTTAGATCACCAGATGAGATTTCAAGTTTTCCAACTGGAGGTCTTGTTAGGGTTATTATTAAAAGTTTTCTCATTTACCATCTATATTAACAAAATAAAAAGAGGTAAAATGAATAATATGCCTAAATAATGACAGATAATTAAAAAGAGAAATGAAATTATTTAAAAAACTGTTTGAAATAAAGAGCAAATAAAGTAAACAGCACCTGTTTTTTTACTAATTGCTATTGGTTTTAGTGCCTACAAATGATGATGACCTGGTAAAGTCTGTTATTTTAGTGACTACAATAGACAATGAAGATAGGACACAGCCCTTTGATCTGGATTTAAATCTTTGTTTTTACTTTAACTTTTTTAGAGACAAGATCTTGCTGTGATGCCCAAGCTGGACTGGAACCCTTGAGCCTTCAGAGTAGCTAGGACTACAAGCATGCACTATCATCCCAGGCTTGAGGATTTAGATCTTATATGAAAGGATTACCATAAGGATTTGAGGCTAGGTTCTACTTCAGGTAAATGTGAGGCTTAACCTTACTATGCAAAAAACCTTACTATGCAAAAAATATCCTGAGTCAGAAAAGTCAAAAATGTTATGACTTGGGAAAAAAAAAAACACAAAGACAAAATTATCATAATTAAAGCAAGAATATGATATCAGATCACAGCAACTTTGATCCACTGTCAACCTTGTATCAGCCAGGAATGCAAAGGTATAGAGCTTTTGCATCTGCTATAGCACTTGAGTCTTAAATTTCCATAAGAGCTTACTATAAATATATTCATTTTGTTTAATTATAAAGGATGAAATCTGAAGGAAATTACCTCAGTCTTATAGTATTATTTACTTCGAACACATAAGAGTAGTTAAATTTCCTGAATTCATGACATTGAAAGTGAGAAGTTAATTTTGATCACCATTTCCACATTTTAAAAAAGATCATCATTATTCAAGTCCCCCCTCTCCATTTTGTATAATGTATATGTCTCACACATTCTAGCTTCTGGCTGATGGATCTATAGGGAACACATTCGTAAGAAATAAAATTACAAACAGTGTGCCTATCAAATTATAATTTTACTTCTATATGGAAAAAAAATCTAAATGTGATGCATATGGCACTCATCCCACATACATGTTCAACAACTGATGTTAACAACCTAGAGTATATAACATGAGTTAAATCAATAATTTGGTAGTTTTCTTTTCTTTTAACTTTTCTCTACCAATAAACTATTCTTTAGTAGCTATATCTAGATAGTTATAAAGTAGGTATTAGGGCTGTTCTAAAGAAGAGTGTCTATTAAGGGCTTGTAGGTTAGACACATTTTGTTTACTGTCATATAATTCTTGAAAACGTATTAAACAATTTATATCACACATACTATTTTCATGAAACTAAAATTTTATGATTTTTTTAAAAGTGATTACATTAGAGATTTTATTGGTTAGAGACAACTATATAGCCTCTGCTAGTCTACTACCTACGTGAGCGCAAGAATCCTATTTTGTTCTTCTATCTCAGATCCAATGACAGCACCTGGCACATCGTATAGGCATCCATTTACAGAGAACAAGAATACAATGGTACTATACCTGTTCATTTGTTTTCCTTTGTATTTTTTACACTGAATAAGAATACAACTGTTTAAATCATTTAATTGTGTGAGTTCATGGAATGCAACCTTGCATCCTCTTATGTCTCTGTGTTGCTGGGAGACCTAGGTTACTGCCTATAATTTGCTTTTGTTATGAATAAAGCCGCAGAAACTAAATCCAATAGTTTTTGGCAAAGAAGTTCCCTTTTATCATCCGCCTTCCTCCTTTGGGACTTGGAGAATCTTCTCTCCTTGGAAGGCCGAGACATTTACAATTTTCCACATCTACTGTGGAAAAATGAGAAATATATTATTTTCCAAATTTTCAAAAGAGAATTTGGATTGACATTTTCTCACATTATTGTTTTTTACACTTTTCCCAAATCTCAAGAAAAGAAGAACCACTTGATGATGGCAATACCAGTGTTATTGCTCCTTCTGTCATTCACTCTTTACAGTAATTAATACAACTTAATCTAGCTTGTCTAACATATCTTATTTTTTGCTTTCTAGTAAAATATTTATTTTGGATTCTTCTAAGTCTTTTTTTGACAACAATACTCAGTATCACACATGGCTTAATGATTCCAGATATGTCAGCATCTAAACTATCTCCTGGAATTTTGTCCTTAAACATTCAAAATTTCACAGTTTTATTTTTGAAAGTAATAATCAGTGTTTGCTATTGTCAGTAATGGTACTTTTAATCAAGAAATTGTTTTACACATGTGCTGCTAAAGTTCTGCAACCCAAATTTAATTGAGCCTCTTTTTTTCTTTATTTCATGCTACAGAAACAGAGAAAAAGTTACTATTATGTGTAGTTTCACTAATTAATATTTAAAACATTTTTGAAAAGCATTTCAAATTAACATTATACAGTATAAATTTCTTTACTAATGTACATGTCTCCCCAATCTTTACATTAGGAATTAGCAAATGTTTTTTGTAGAGGGCCAGACAGTAAATATTTTAGATTTGAAGGACATAAGATCTCTCCATAACTACAATGCAGCCTTTGGAGAGTAAAAGAAACCATGAACAATACATAAACATATGAGCATGCTGTTTATAGCTTTATTTCTGGACACATACTGTGTTACAATTAAATTTTATATAATTTAAAAATAACCTAATAGATAGGCTCTTTTGGCTCTGATTATATCAGGCTACTGTTGCAGGATATGACTTAGTTTGTCTTCATATTTTAACTTGTTTTTGAAAGAATATGCATGTAATTATAATGTCTTATATTTCCTAATCAATCAAAATTGACTCTTTCACATGCTTAATATCATTTGACTCTCATTTTTGCTTGTTAATATAGTGATGGTGTTTAGCTTAGTTATTTGGTCAGTGTTTAATAACCAAATATAGTGTCTAGTCTATTGTTGATGAGCAAACATAAACAAATAAAATAAGTAAAGTAAGCAATATTATTAACCTCATGTTATAGAAGGATAAACTGAAGCTCAGAGAGTTTCAATGATTATTATGTAGTGAATAAGGTCTAAGCTTTAACATTTATGTCTCTTTCCACCACTACTTACACTAAAATTCCAAAGCAAAAACTAATCATAGTAGTATTGAAAATTTAAGAAGATTGACATGATAACACCATTTATTATTTAATAATAAATAATAATCTATAATAATAATAAATAATCTCTGGAAGATACAGTGCAAATAACTGAGAAATGCACAACTTCTTGCCAGGGAAGACCTCCAAAATGTAAGTTCACAGGAGAAATATTGCAAACTAAAACATATTTTTTGAGAAAAATAAAAGAAGACATGAATAAATGAAAATACATCCCATATTCATGGATCATAAGACTCAATGTTGTTTAGATGACAATACTCTCCAAATTGATCTATAGATTCAACATAATCCCCATCAAAATCCTAGCTGGATTGTTTTTCAAAAATTGATAAGCTGATCTTAAAATATGTAGATGCAATGAACCCAAAATAGACAAAGCAATTTGGAAAAGAAGAAACTAACAATTTCCAATTTTGAAATTTACCGCAAAGCTACTGTTATCAATACAATATAGTATTGGCCTAAAGGTAGATGTATAGATCAATGGAATGAACTTGAGAGCCCAGGAAATAACTCTTATGGATAAATGGATAATTGATCTTGGCAAAGGTGCCAAGACAATCCAATGAGGAAAGAATGGTGCATGGATGGACAACTGGATATCCAGGTGCAAAATAATAAAGGTGGACTCCTATCTTACACCATAAACAAAAATTGATTCAAAATAGATCATAGACTCAATTATAAGTGCTAAAACTGTAAAACTCTTAGAGGAAGAAATAGGACTAGATCTCTACTTGATTATGGAATGTTTACTTTTATACTACACCAAAACCACAAATACCTATGGAAAAACAGATAACTGGATTTCATCAAAATTTAAAAGTTAAGGATGCCACCAAGAAAATAATAAGTCTAGGCATGAAATGGGAGAAAATACAAATAGTATATCAGATAAGAGATTTATATTCAGAATGTATAAAGAGCTCTCAAAATGCAGTATTTTTTAAAAAATAACTTAATAGCATACAAGAGTACAAAAAATATATTTTAACAGCTTCATTGAGAAATAATTTACATGTCATACACATTTAAAATATATAATTCAATGATTTTTAAATATATGCACAGATATATGCAACTATCTTCACAATTTTATAACACTTTCATCATATCAAAATGAAATGCTTTCAGTTCCTAACACTCCACCCCTCCTCAAGATATGTACATTCTTAAGAAAAAAAGAACCATAAATAAATTTTAAGCTGATCTCAGTAATTGTATTACATTTTTTCCAATTTTTAATTTATTCCTGTCTACAAAATACTGTACAAAATACATTATTTGAAGTCAATATTAAGTACATAATCACATATAAAATCAAAAATATTAAAACAAAGTTTATAATGTTAAATGGCAAAATAAACTAAGAATTATTTTAACCAAAATATATTTCCTAGTGCTATTCTTTCATATGAGCAAGAACAATGACAGCTCAACAGTAATGAACAGAACCGGTACCAAGAGTTTTGTTTTCAAATATCATTTTCCACCACAAAAAAACTGAGGCTCATTGGAAAAATGATTGATTACAGATCTGGAGGATTCCAAGTAAAAAGATCATGAATAATATTTTATTGTCAAAAAACAAGGAAGCTTGCACAAAAGGGACATGTGAAATAGATGAAGAAGAATCCAATTCAAATGTGCCCCCAAATTTGTAATAATTTAAACATCAGGAAATACGATGATGACAATTTGCTGCAGAACATTGAATGTTCTTTAAATCATGATATTCAGAAAAGCAAAAAAATAAAATAAAAACCTCCTTTAATATCCTTTGGGATGAATTACATAACTACTTACTTTCAAAATTGCTTGTGATATATCTATTGACCTTTGATTTTCATTTTATGTGTTTGAATAATAACACTATGATAATAAAGATACTCAATGAATTTACAGGGGAAAAAATCTCTTATTTTCAAACAATAGTAGCAATTATTATGCCAATTTCTTCCTCTAAAAAATGATAATTAAAAATATAACCATTTGCCGGGCGTGGTGGCTCACGCCTCTAATCCTAGCACTCTGGGAGGCCAAGGTGGACAGATAGTTTGAGCTCATGAGTTCGTACCAGCCTGGACAAGAGTGAGATCCTGTCTCTACTAAAAAAATGAAAGAAATTATCTGGACAACTAAAAATTTATATATAAAAAATCAGCCAGGCATGGTGGCACATGCCTGTAGTCCCAGCTACTTGGGAGGCTGAGGCAGGAGGATGAGGTTGTCATGAGCCCAGGGGTTTGAGGTTGTCATGAGCTAGGCTGATGCCACAGCACTCTAGCCCAGGCAACAGAGTGAGACTCTGTCTCAAAAAACAAAAAAAATAACCATTTAACTTGAGTTTTTAAAGGAGGAATAGTAATTCAAACAAAACTATGGAAGATTGTCAGATAAATATAGAAACAGTGATACAATTAGATAGTCATCACCCTATCAACTTTAATAAAATAATTGATTTATGTAAGGATCATCTAAAAATGCTAAAAACATCAGTGACAGATTATCAAGAAACAATATTTGTAAAATACCAAAGGATCCCTCAACATAGTACTTGTTAATTCTAAAAAGAATGTTGTTCTTGTATTTATTTTTTAAGATCTGGCAGTTACAACTCTTCAAAAACGGTGTTCAGATTAGTATTACTAAAAGTTAGAGAAAGCAGTGTCAAGTCTTTTTGGATGTGATCAACATCAAGTGCCTAGCATCACCTAGGAAGTGTTCTCGTCAGAAATATTTATTCACCTTGCATCCAGCCAGTTCTTTAATTTAGACCAATCTGACTTCCAGTTTACAAGAAATATAGGGAGTGGAGAAAGTTGTCAAACTTTATTACCATGTGCAAACAATCATGAAAATCCAGACCATGGTTCATACTACAATCAATTAAACCAGCTTTGTCTCCTTATTTCAGTGTTATAAATAAAATAGTAATAAAGTTCATAAAATGTAACATCCAAAGGCAATAAATAAGTGAGCCTGTTTGATAATGTATGTATCTAATAGATACCGTTTTCACAATGGTACATTAGGTACAGTTGGGTATGAACCAGATATTAGATCATATTAAGAAATAATTTTAAATAGTTTTATATTTGATAATATGAATGCAGAATTATATACTTTTAAAAAATATATGTATGCTACAGTATCAATGGTGAAGTATCATGATGGTAACATTTTTCAAATAGTTTTCTAACAAATTCCAAATCCTAGTGATAGCAATAATTACATGCATGTAATTGCCATGCTATTTATCTCAGTATATATATATATTTATATCTAAAATTATAAATATAAATAGATAAGAGAGACATGATAAATATTAATAATTATTAAATATTACATTCATTATATTATTCTTTCCATGATTTTTATGTTAAAAATTTTGCATAATAAATATTTTTTGGAACACATTAGCAATATAGTAAGTCACAATGACAATCATATGATTTTTTAAAGTAGAAATGAAATAGAACATAGCATTTATTTACACTGCAACAAAACTAGCAATAATAAAAACAGTTGAATTTTTTTATTAATTAAAATACATATTTTACAGAAAAGATGCTTTCAACAGAGCAAAATTTGAAAAGTTTTTTAAAGTTTCCCAAAGTGTGGATATTCAATTGAAATATTTCCTACTCCAAGAGTCAGCTGAGGTAGTAAAGAGAATGAGTGGCCACATAAGGAAGTAGAAAGTAAGACTATATTGTATTTCCTGACAAGATGGCACCAAATTGCTTGTGAAAGATTGTGGCCACTTGTCTTTTCTTTTCACCTTTGTTGTTCTACTCTTTGTAGTTGTTGTTGCAGATCTTACCAGCTTTTTTGAAAAATATATTCAAGTATTAAATCTTATTTCTTGCTTTAAAAGTGAGTGGGCTAACGTTTGTTTTGAAAAGACAGACTGGGCTAAGGAATTTCATGTAGGCTGTTTATTAGAAATATGTTTAAAACAGAGTGATACAATCTCAAGTGAGGCGATTTCCCTCATTATCATGACTGATTAGTATTCCATTATGCGTGGACCACATTACCTTTATCCATTCATCTATTGATGAATACTTAGGTAGCTTCCACATCTTGGCTCTTGTAAATAATGCTGTAATAAATATGAGAGTACAGATCCCTCTTCAACATACTGCTATCATCTTCTTTGGATATATGTCATAAAGTAAAATTGCTGGATCATATGGTAGTTCTATTTTTAACTTTTTGAGGAATCACCATATTGTTTTCTGTAATGCCTGTTCTAATTTACATACCTGTCAACAGTGCACAAATGTTTCTTTTTCTTCACATCTTTTCTAGTACTTATCTTTGTCTTTTTGATAATAGGCATTCTAACAGGTGTGAGGTAATATCACATTGTGGTTTTAATTTGCATTTTCCTGATGATTAAAGATGTTGAGCATTTTTTTTCATATAGTTTTTGGTCATTTGTAGGTCATCTTTTTAGAATTGCATATTCAGAATGCCCATTTTTAAATTGGTTTATTAGTTTTATTGCTATTCAGTTGTTTACATTCCTTATATGTTTTGGATATTAATCTTTTATCATATGTATGGCTTGCCAGTGCTTTATCTTGTTTCATAGGTGTCTATTCACTTTGATTGTTTCTTTTGTTGTTTTTGTTAGTTTGATCTAATGTTATCTATTTTTGTTTTTGTTGTCTGTCCTGTAGGGGCCATATTCAAAGAATTATTGTCCAGATCCAGGTCAAGATCAATGTCCCTTATGTTTTCTTCTAGCAGTTTTATAGCTTCAGGTCCTGCATTTAGTACTTTAATCCATTTTGAGTTGATTATCTTTTTAACATGGTGTGAGATAAGGACCTATTTTCATTATTCTAAATGTGGATATCCACTTTTTCCAACATCATTTATTGAGGAGCCTGTCCTTATCCCATTGCATGTTCCTGGCACTTTTGTTGAATATTGTCTGACCATAAATGTGTGGATTTATTTCTGTCTCTCTATTCTTTTGCATTGGTCTATATTTCTGTGTTTATGCCAGTATCAAGCCATTTGGATTATTATAGCTTTTGTAGTATATTTTGAAATCAGGGAGTGTGATAGCTCTGGCTCTTTTTTTCTTTTTCTTTTTTTTTTTTTTTTTGCTCCTAATTATTTTGGCTATTTCAGGTCTTTTGTGATTTCATACAGATTTTAAGATCACTTTTTATGTTTCTATGAAAAATGTCATTGAAATTTTGATAGGAATTGTATTGAATCTGTATATAACTTTAGGTAGTTTAGACAATTTAACAATATTGTCTTCAAATTCATGCACATGGGATAACTTTCCATTTGTTTGCATCTTCTTTAATTTTTGCCTCAATGTTTTATACTTTTCACTGTACAAACATTTCGCCTCCTTAATTAAATTTATTCCTAAGTATTTTGGTTTTTATGATGATATTGTAAATGGGATTTTAAAAAATTGATTATTATATTGTTAGTATATAGAAACATTACTGATTTTTTATTTTTTAATGTTTTAAATTAGTTATTTTTTTATTTCAGCATATTACGGGGTACAAATGCTTAGGTTAGAGATATTGCCTTTGTCCCATCCAAGCCAGAGGATCAAGTGTATCCCTCCCCTAGACGGTGTGCACTGCACCCATTAGATGTGAATATACCCATCCCCATCTCTCCTCTCCCATATGCCAGACACCCAATGAATGTTACTATCATATGTGTACATAAGTGTTAATCACTTAATACCAATTTAATGGTGAGTACATGTGGTGCTTTGTTTTTCCATTCTTGTGATACTTCACTTAGTAGAATGGGCTTCAGCTCTACCCAGGATAATACAAGAGGTGCTAGATCACCATTGCCTTTTGTGGCTGAGTAGAAATCCATGATATACATATACCATGCTTTATTAATCCACTCATGTATTGATGGGCACTTGGGTTGTTTCCACATCTTTGCAATTGTGGATTGTGCTGCTATAAACATTCTAGTCTTTTTTACAGAATGTCTTTTTTATCTCTGGGTAGATTCCCAGTAATGGGATTGCTGGATCAAATGGTAGTTCTGCTTTTAGATCTGCTAGTTCTTTGAGATGCATCATATGGTTGTTCATTTAAAGCTTTCATCTTTTTCAATGTAGATACTTATTGCTGTAAACTTTCCTCTTATTATTGCTTTTTCTGTATCCTACGGGTTTTGATATGTTGCGTTTTCATTTTCATTCATTTTGAGAAATTTAAAAATTTCCTTCTTACTCCCTTCATTGGCCCAGTGGTCATTCAGGAGCATATTGTTTAATTTCCAAATGTTTGTATAGTTTCCAATGTTGCTCTTGTTATTGATTTCTAGTTTGATTCCATTGTGGTCAGTGAAAATACTTGGTGTGATTTAACATTTATTAAAATTTTTTAAGACTTGTTTTGTGTCCTAACATATTTTCTATCCTTGTGGGTGATCCATGAATTGAGGAGAACATGAATTCTGAAGCTGTTGGATGAAATGTTCTGTAAATATCTATTAGGTCCATTTGGTTAATAGTGCAGATTAAGTCCAATGTTTCATTTTTGATATTTTTATCTGGATGGTCTGTCCAGTGCTAAAAGTGGAGTGTTGAGGTCCCCAACGATTATCATATTGGAGTCTATTTCTCTCTTTAGTTCTGATAATATATGGTTTATATTAATATATCTAGGTGCTCTTGTATTGGGTGCATATGTGTTTAGAATTGTTATATCCTCTTGCTGAATTGATCCCTTTATCATTATATAATGACTTTCTTTGTCTCTTTTTATGGTTGTTTTCTTGAAATCTATTTTGTCTGTTAAAATTATAGCTATTCCCGCTCCTTTTAGGTTTTGATTTACATGGAATATTTTTCTCCATCCTTTATTTTCAGTTTATGTATGCCTTTATGGGTGAAACGGGTTTCTTGCAGACAGTATACAGTTGGCTTTTGCTTTTTTATCCATTCACCCACTCTATGTCTTGTGATTGGAGAGTTTAGTTAGTCCATTCATATTCAATATTATTATTGATAAGTAATAATTGTTTTTTGATTTCTGGTTGTTTTGTGGTCCTCTCTTTCTTCCTTCCTTCCTGTCTTCCCTTGTTAAAAGTTATTTTCTCCGGTAGTATTTTTTTAATTTCTTTCTTGTTATTTTTTGTGAATCCATTGTAGGTTTTTTGATTTGAGATTACAATGGAGTTTGCAAAAAACAATTTATACCCAATTATTTTAAACTTATCACAACTCTGCTCACAAACAAATCAACAAATAAGCAAAGAGAAATTTAACAGAAACTCTATCCTTTAATTCTATCTCTCCCTGGCTTTTTAACTTTTTGTTTCCATCTATATATTTTGATACTATCTGTCTCTCAAAAACTTTTTTGTTGTTATATTTGATAGGTTTATCTTTTAGGCTTCCTACGTAAGACATAAGTGGTTTATACACCACAATTACAGCAATAGAGTATTTTGTATTTGTGTACCTACTGTTATCAGTGAGTTATATACCTTCAGATGATTACTTATTGCTCATTAACATCCTTTTCTTTCAGATTGAAGAGCCCTTTTTAGTATTTCTTGTAGGACAGGTCTTGTGTTAATGAAATTCCTCAGCTTTTGATTGTCTAGGAAAGTCTTTATTTCTCCTTCATGTTTGAAGGCTATTTCGCAGGATGTAATATTCTGGGGCTGTTTCTTCTTCCTTCAGGACTTTGCAAATGTCATGCCACTCTCTCCTGGCCTATAGGGTTTCCCCTGAGAAGTCTGTTGCCAGACATATAGGGGCTCCTTTATATGTTATTTTCTTTTCTTTTTTCTTGATTCTCTTCAACCCTTCATTTATCTGTGACTTCTGGAATCATGATTATTAAATGCTTTGAGGTAGTCTTGCTTGGGTTAAATCTACTTGGTGTTCTATGACCCTTTTGTTACTGAATATTGATATATTTCTCTAGGATTGGACAGTTATCTATTATTCTTTATGTGGATAAACTTTCTACCCCGATCTTTCTCTCCACCTCCTCTTTAAAGCCAAAAACTTTTAGATTTGCCCTTTTGAGGTTCTTTTCTAGATCTTGTAGTTGTGCTTCATTCTTTTTTCTCTTCAGACTGTGTACTTTGAAATAGTCTGTCTTAAAGCTCACTAATTCTTTCTTCTGCTTGGTCAATTCTGCTATTGAGAGACTACAACTCATTTCCCAATTTGTCAATTGAATTTTTCAGCTTCAGAATTTCTGCTTGAATTTTTGTTTAATTATTTCAACCTCTGTTAAATTTCTCTGATAGGCTTCTGAATTCTTTCTCTATATTTTTTGAAGTTCATTGTGCTTCTTCAGGACAGCTATTTTTAATTCTTTGTCTGAAGGGCCACATATCTCCATTTCTCCAGGATTGGCCAGTGGTACTCTGTTTCACTTGATGAGGTCATGCTTTCCTGGATGTTCCTGATGCTCGTGAATGTTCATTGATGTCTGGGCATTGAAGAGTTAGGTATTTATTTTAATCTTTGCAGCTTGGGCTTGTTCAAACCTGTTTTTCTTGAGAAGGCTTTCCAGATATTTAAAGGAAATTGACTGTTTTTATCTAAGCCTTTGGTCACTGCAGCCATATCAGTACTGGTGAGCCAAACTCAGTAATGCTGTGACTCTTGAAGATACCTGGGGTTACCACCTTGGAGGACTTGGGTAAGATATAGGAGAATTCCCTGGACTACCAGGCAAAGTCTCTCACTCTTTTCCCTCATTCTCCCTACTGTGCTATTGGAGTTGGGGAAAGAGTGATATAGGCACTTCTTCATGACTACCAGCGTGAGGTCACACTTGAAGCCAGCCCAGTCTTACCCAAAGCCCATGGTGACTGTTGCCTGGCTACATCTGATGTTTATTCAAAGCCCAGGAGCTCCTGAATTAGCAGATGTTGAATCCTGCCAGGATTGGGTCCCTCTCTTCAGGGCAACATATTCCCTTCTGGTCCAAGGTGAGTCTAGAAATGCCATCCAGGAACTAAGGCCTGGACACAAGGCCTTCAGGAGTCTGCTTGGTACTTTATTTTACTGTGGATCCTCTGATACCCAAGTTATAAAACAAAGTCCTCTGAGTTCTTCCCTTTCCTTTCTCCATGTGGAAGAAGATGGTTCCTGAGCTGTACTGTCTGGAGCTGTGGAAGGGATGACACAAGCACTGACTTGGCTGCCACAGTGGGTGTCTCACTGGATCATGTGCTCCCCAAGTTGAACTGGCTCTGACTCAGAACAGCTGCAGGAATTGCCCAAAGATGTCAGCCTTTGTGGCCCAACTGCCTTACAAATTTTGTCCTGGACCCTTTTTGTCAGCCAACTCAGGTTTGAGGGCGGAAGATTTCCCTCTGGGCATGCTGGTCTAAATGCTGCCTCTGTGTTCACCAGCAGAATTGTGTCCTATGTTGTACTCCCCCGTGCCAAGGTGCTCCTGAGTTTCAATGCAAAATTCTGCAGTCAATTTCCTCTCCCTCACCCAGACACACAGATTCTTTCTCCCCTCAACATGCTTATAAGACACCACTAGGGAATGAAGGAAGGGTGGAATAGGCAATGAAAGATTTTTTTTTTTTTTTTGCCCTCTTCAGTGCCTCTTTTCTTGATATAATGTTAACATCAGGATAGTATGATCTCTCACCTGATTTTTGGCTCTCCTGAAGTTGCTTGCTTGCATGGATAGTTGTCGAATTTAGTGTTTGTGCAGAGGGGTAATCATTCCTCCTCCTGAAGAATAGCCCCAATTACATCTTAAAGATCCCACCACCTCTAAATACTGTCACATTGGCAATTAAATTTTTACATGAGTTTTGGAAGGTACAAACTGTAACCAAACCATAGCACTGCAGGTAACTGAAACTGTAGAAAGCACAATTGTGGATAAGGGGAAATTGTAGATAAGGGGCATATTGTATATACATTCATACATATATATATGCACACAGATATATATGCATATATAGATGCATATACATAATGGAATGAAATACTAAGCATCCTTAAAAAAGAAGAAAATTCATCATTTGCAATAACATGAGTGAACCTGAAAGACATTATTACTAAGTGAGACATGCCAAGCACAGAAAAATGAATACTGCATGATCTTGCTGATATGTGAAATCTGAAAATGTTGGTCTCATAGAAACAGAGCAGAGCAGTGGTAACTGAGGGTAGGGATAAGTTGAGGGGAGAATAGAGGGAATGGGAGCATATTGGTCATGGTGTACAAAGTTTCAGTTAGACAGAATAAGTTCCGGAGCTCTATTTTACTGCATGGTGAATATAGTTATTAATAATGAATTGCATATTTGAAAATTATTAAAATAGTAAATCTTAAATGTTCTCACCACAAAAAAAAGTATATGAGGTGATGGATATGTTAACTAGTGTAATTTAATCATCTCACAATGTATACATTTATTAAAACATCACATTATACACCATAAATATATATAATTTTTTACAATTATAGCTTAATAAAGCTGTGAGGAAAACAACAAAACAATGTGATGAAAAAACCCTTGGATATTGTTATGGACTGAATGCTTATGCCCCCCAAAATATATATGTCACAGATGTCAGATTCCTAACCTCAGAAGGGATGACATTTGGAGAAGGGGCCTTTAGGAAGTAAACATGATTTGATTAGTTCAGAATGTGAGATCTTCATGATGGGATTAGTATCCATGAGAAGGAGCAACAAATCTCTATCTCTCTCTCTCCCTGCACTCATACACAGAGGAAAGGTCATGTGAGGTTATAGTAGGAAGATGCCCTTCTGCAAGCCATAAAAAGAGCCCTCACCAGGAACCAAATCATTTGTCACCTTGATCTTGGACTTGTCAATCTCCATAATTGTGAGAAACAGATTTGTATTGCTTAAGTCACATACACTATGATATTTTGTTCTGTCAGCCCCAGCTAACTAGTATAAGAAATCAAGAAACAGCAAAACTTATACTAGACAAGAATAAATTTATAATCAATATTATGTAGACAATGGCATTAGATAATGATAAAAGGTAAATATACTAACAGTATCAAATGTTACAGCAACTAATTACATAAAGAAATCTTTATTAGAAATTCAAGGAGAATTTGATCCAAATAAAATTATTGAAATTATTGAATGAGTGTGATAGCTCTCTTTAATATAAAATAATATTAAATAGTAGATATTAAAGATTTGTAGAATAATTTAAATAAATAAACAGTTTAGTAGTTATATTGAGAACTTTTTACTTAAAAGAATTAAAGGATGTACCTTTTGTTTTTGGCCCAGGGAAGGAACAGAAAATTAAGGTTATCAACTTTGCTATGAAAATAAAAATAAAATTCTAAGCCCTTCAACCAACTAAACAGATACCCTCTGGGATAAGGGGACCCCAGAAAAACTTTAAAACTGAGTTCCTAGCAGGACAAAAGATCAGCCGTGCCTTGTCATACCTCTCCCCTTGCTAACTGCTATTAGTGTCTCTTCTCTAAGGGTGAACCAGAAACCAGCCGTTGAAAGACTTGGTCCTCCACTGATTTGAATTAACCTTGTGATAGCTCCTTCATTTTAGAAGTTTCTACACAACAACTGATCAGCATTCCTTCCTGATAAGAGACTACTGACCATGGATGGAGTAGCTGTGAACAGTCTACGGAAGCTGTGCAGGAAGGGTTTTTGTGTTCTCTGCTTCATCTTTTGATATCTGAGGGCTGAAAACTCCACCCTTGGATGATGCTAATGCTGCCATTTTATGAACATTGGATCCATAAAGTAGCATGAAGCTTAATTGTGCATGCACATGTTTCTCCTTTCATAAATACTCATGACTCATCCTATAGCTTATTAAGCATGTATATTTGGCCACCCACTCAGCATAAATTAGTGTTTCCTTTACCTGTCCATTGAAGTGCTCACTTTTAGGTTTTGGCCAAATGATTCACTTCCTTTTTTTTTTTTCCTTTTGAAGTTTTTTTTTTTTTCTTTTTATTATTCCAAGGTATTGTGAGGGTACAAACATTCTAGTTACACTTTATGTCTTTGCCTCACCCATATGCAGGTTAAAGGCATGCCCTTCCCTCCCTTTAGTGCTCCCCATGTCCTTTGGTTATGTATTTGTTAATC
>CAUYSK010042508.1:2500-25446 GCA_963575035.1 Avahi laniger | reverse complement strand
GGTGATGTCTAGCTGGTTAGTCTTTCCAGATATGATATTGTCAAGTTGGAAGGGAAATAGAAATGCCATCTAAAAGCCAATCACAAATGTCCATGTTCTATTCAATCTCAAGCACAAAGGCCCAGAAATTTGGGAGTTGGCCGGGCGCGGTGGCTCACGCCTGTAATCCTAGCTCTCTGGGAGGCCGAGGTGGGCGGATCGTTCTGAGCTCAGGAGTTCGAGACCAGCCTGAGCAAGAGCGAGAGCTCATCTCTACCAAAAATAGAAAGAAATTAATTGGACAGCTAAAAATACATATAGCAAAAATTAGCCGGGCATGGTGGCACACGCCTGTAGTCCCAGCTACTCGGGAGGCTGAGGCAGTAGGATCGCTTGAGCCCAGGAGTTTGAGGTTGCTGTGAGCTAGGCTGATGCCACGGCACTCGCCCCAGGCAAGAAAGTGAGACTCTGTCTCAAAAAAAAAAAAAAAAAAAAGTGCCTATTGCTTTTTTCTAACTATGATTGTAGACTGAAATATGCTCAATAAACACAATTTTCTCAATGACTGATTCTAAGTAATGACTATGTAGAACCAGAAATCCCATTCACTTCCTTTTCTTCCTTATATCTCATTCTATGACTTCCTATAACTCTTCTTAAATGTCTCTTTTGTTTTGCTCTTGATACTTTTAAAATCTCACTAGGCTGGCCTTTTCTGTTGATTCAGTTAATACTTCTCTCTGTTGTATTTAACACAAACTGAAAACACTTTTTATCATTTATCTTGTCCACTTCAAATTTTTTATATATTTTAATGCAATTCTTATTAATCTCCTCTTGATGAATGCAGAGTCGATTCATCAGAGCTCTTGTGTCTCTCCAGCTACCCTTCGTTTGCCTTCTTCACTTCTATATCTTTAAAAATTATAAATAAAAAATAGAGTGAAGAGAGCACCTCAAATATATCCCTTTTACAATGTGAGAAATAAGTTCTTCAGCTTAAATTTTGACACATCTAATAAAGAGGATTTTTGTTTGCTCCTCCCCTACTAATTCTTTAAAGTCTAATTCGCTTTAACTTCTGTTCAGTGTTTCACAGAATGTGCTGCAGAAATGGTCAGTTCCTGTTTGCTTTCATTTGTAACTGCACTGTCAGTTGTATATGTATTTTCTCTCTCTTTCAGTTTCCTTCTCTCCCTTTTCTGTCTCTCACAGATTTCATTGAGTGATCCTGTGATCTTACTTCTGAAGAAGCTTCTTAATGTGCCTGTTCATGCTTGAAATGCTACCCTTGATTCTGGCCAGACCAGCAGCTTGCTTGGTGGTCATTGCTGACACTTACAGGAAACCTCATCAATGCACAAAGGAATGTCTTTGAATTCTCCCTTAGGCTGGGTTCCATCATTAAGCCATATCTGGCACTCTGGTTGTCCTGAAGCATGCTAGAAAAGTGGAGTCAGCAATCCACTAAACATTTACCTGGCAAACGGAGTTGCCATTCGGTTTTTATACATCTCTCAAAAACATACTCTCTTTTGGCAAGAAATAGCATGTCTAAATCCTTTTGATCTTCATTGGGAATTTTGGATAGGTAAATCATTTATTCATTCCCTCATTCTTTTTCTGCTATTTATATTTTGTTAAAATCCTTTCATTTGTATTTCTTTGTTTTATTTCACTAGAAGAATCATTATTCTATATACAATGACCTCCCCAGAAATGTTTTTCTTTCACAGTTATTCTATCTTAATTCAGTCCATCCTTTAAGACTCAATATAAATGCGACCTTTTCATAGAGGAAATGGAAGAACTGGTAGAGGCAATCTGGTCCATACCCTGAAGTTCTTTATGAGCTTACTGATCCATATGCCGCGAGATCACATGATAAATGAAATACCTTAGAGTAAGATCCTTTTAGTATTCCTGTAACTAAAACTGCATGGATAAATGTGAGGATGATGTCATCAGAAGTCTCCTTCATCAGGAATAATGTCATATCGAGGTCCAACTATTTTTAATTTTATTGTTTTAAAATGGTATTGGTATTCTTTACATGATTAGTTATTACCCTTATTCATTAGTCATTTAACAAGTATTTCTTCCATAATTTCGGTGTGCCTAATAATTCTATGCTAGTTGCTTGGAGAAGAATACATGAGTTCAGTCGTCAGTAAGTTTGAAGTCTAATTGGAAGACAAAGCTTTTTATGTATGAAGTGAAATAATAGCTCAAAACAATTATATAGTTTATATCAATTATTTGTAAGTATTCCTGAAGTTATATAATTTCTATTATTGGTTTCTTAAAATAATGATTTCCAAATGCAGTGACTGTATAAAAATCATTAAATGCATCCAAAAGTGCATATTAAATGACATCCCCTATACATTTCTAGGCCCTACCTGCGGAATTTCTGATTCAATAGATAAGGGTGTGGGCTTCTCAAATCTATATTTTTCAAAAGCTCCCTGGGCGATTCTGATGAGTAACCAGCTCTGGAGTATATAATATGTTAGCCACTAAGTTTGTTTCCTCTTTATGCAAGTCCAGCAAATTAGCTGTTAATATGTCTGTATTATAGGTGAGAAAACTGGACCTCAGAGGCTAAATAATTTTCCCAAGTTACATACTCCTAAGTAATAAGTGGCAAAGCCAGAATTTTTCTCTAGCCAGTCTGACCTTAAAGACCTAGTCTTTCCACTGTGCCCCACGCCCTCCCATGTCATTGGCAGAAAAGAGCTGCTCCTGAAGCTTTGGGTATTGAGAAGTTTTTGATGTTCCCTTGTTCCTTTGCCTCTCTGGTAGCTATGACCAGAGTTTGGGGAAGTTACCAAGCCCTCTGTATTAAAAAAAAAATTCTAGAGAATCTAAAAAAAAAGGTAAAAATGAAAATAAGCTACCAGTTATCCAACATCAAAAGGTAACTGCTGTTGGTAACATTTTGATGTACTTATTCTAGATTTCATTTATTTATGTTGATATATATATTTCAAACAATATTCAAATCTATTATATATGCTCTCTTTTGTGATTTTTATGCACACAAGTGCATAAAGTGTTGTAGTTTGCACTTTTACATTTTTTATTAAGGTTATTTGTAGACGCTTTGTGTTACCATTGCAAATAGCATCTTCTTCCTCGTAAGTTTCTTATTGGTCTTTTGTAAAGAAATCTATTGTTTTAGTATATTTGTTTTGTATCCCGCCACTCACCAAACCCTTATTAATTCTAATATGCATTGTCATCTTCCTGAATAGTATGTGATTTATCATAAAACTGATAATTAAATTTCCAGGCTATTTTTCCAGTTTTGTGTTTCTTGGGGACTTCCAACCATTTATATGAGTGAGAACTTTTTAATTGTAAATAACAAAAAGCAACTTTGAAGGAGAGCTTCAAGAAGTCCATTTGTACTTTATGAATGGCTTGGAGCCAGGAAGAAGGTCTCTCAGGACCTCCCGCATCTTATCTCTGCTCTTTTGTGCCCATCTGCTCTCTGCTTCCTTCTCCCTTTCTGCTCCCCATGCCACAACTTTTTGTACTTCTCTGATCCAGAGTTATTCATTCAACAGATAATTATTATTAATAAATAATAAGTTATTCATTCAACAAATAGTGAACAAGATGAAGTCTTTGTCTTCGTGGAGCTTATATTCTCATGGGGAAAAATAGACAGTCAACAAACATAGTATGTCAGAATGGGATAAGTGGCATAGAGAAGAATACAGCCAGGTAAGGAGGATAAGGAATGCTAGGCAGGGGATTTTGCTAGTTTATATAAGGTCATCAGGGAAGGTAATATTTGAGCAGAGATCTGCAGGAAATGAAGGAGTGAATCATGCAGATACTGGGGGATGAGTGTTTTAAGAGGAGGGAACAGCAAGTGCAAAGACTGAGACAAAAGTATACTTGGTGTATTCAAGGAATGGCAAGGGAGGGTACCTATTGGTTACAGTAAAGTAAGCAAGGGAAGAGTGGGATCAGAGAAGTCAGTAGTGGGACTCCCAATCATGGAGGATCTTGTAAGGAATTTTATTTTTACTCTGTGATAAGTTGATTTGATCAGAGTAGTGATATTATAGGTGACTTACTTTTTTCTTCAAGTTTAAATTTCCTTTAAACCTTTTTATTACAGAAATTTCAAACATACATAAAAGTAGAGGGAATGGGTTAATGAAACCCCCACACCCATCCCCCAGCTTCAATAATGATCAATATATGGCTGGTTTTGTTTCATTATAAATTCTACTACCTGCCTTCCTGGCTTATTTTTAAGCAGATCCCCAAGCTATTATATAATTTCATGCCTAAATACTTTGTTTTTAACATATAACAAAACTGCAGTACTACTGCTCTCCTAACAATTCTTTAATATTATCTTAATATTCTTTATTTTAATTATTATAAAGAAATCTTTATTAATTATTACATTAAAAAGAATATTTTAAATAATTATTTCTTTATAATATATATTATACAGTATATGTAAATCATGTAGTATTATTATAAAGAAATAATTCTTGGCTGGGTGTGGTGGCTCACACCTATAATCCCAGTGTTTTGGAAGGCTGAGGTGGGGGATCACTTGAGGCCAGGAGTTCAAGACCAGCCTGGGTAATATAGTGAGATGCCATCTCTACCAAAAAGCAAAAAATTGGCTGGGCATGGTGGCATGTACCTCTAGTCCTAGCTACTCAGGAGGCTTGCTTGAGCAGCCAGAAGCCTGAGGGTACAGTAAGCAGCACTGTACTGCAGCCTGGACTACAGACGAAGACCCTGTCTCTTAAAAAAAAAAGAAGAAGAAAGAAATAAAGAATTCTTTAGTATTATCAAATATCTGACTACTATTCGTATTTCCCTAATTATTAGTATCTCAGATTTTTCTCTTTCTGTTTTCTTTTCCAATTGGTTAGTTCAAGTTTGGATCTAAGATCCTTGTATTACTTTCAGTTAATATGTCTCTTTTTTAAATCTATAGATTCTTATTCACTTTTTTCCTTGTAATTTATTTGTTGAAGAAACTGGGTCATTTATCCCATAGAATTTTCCTACATTCTAGATTTTTCTAATTATATCCCCATGTTAACTCACATTTAATATGCTTCTCTGTCTACTATGCCTTATAAACTGATCTAAAAACTTGCTCAGAATGAAGTTTGATATTTGGTAAGAGTTTTTTTTTTACATGTTGTTCTATACTTCATATTGCATTGTATCAGGAAACATGGAATGTCTTCTCTTTGGGTTGGGGGAAGGGAAATGTCTTCTTTTTTGTGATGTTGAGATTGTTGGTGAAATCAGGTGTTGTTCATCCATTAAGTTACTCCTGTTTGCTTTTCACCTAATGATTTTAGTGGCCATTAATGGGCATTGCCTAGATGCATTATTTTATCAGGAGTTACAAAATAGTGATTTCTGATTTTGTCAGTGTTTTTTCATTTATTAACTAATTTTCATATGAAGAACTTTTCCTAATCTGTTATTTGGTTAACCTTAGGTATAGTCCCTATAAGAAAGGATGAATGCTTGATTCTTTTCAACAGTTTTCAGAATTATGAGTTTATTCCTTAGTATCCTATATAGATAACCAATGAGTGTTTTTTCCTTTGTATCATTATGAACTCATGGGTTTGTAAAGCATATTTGACATTTTCAATTCATAATAATTTCAATTATTCTTTTTGATGCTAAAGTTATTCTTTTGTGTAATGAGTCCCTTCATATTGGCTATTAGGTTTTGTGTTAAAAAAACCCCAATAATCTTTCATAGCTTCCTTGCTTTCTTGTATGACAAGATGTTCCAGTCTCATCTTATATATTTCCTTCTCCAAATCTGGAATCAGCCATTTTTCCAAGGATTCTTGTTCTTTGTAGTGGTAAATGGCATTTGGAGACTACAACCTGAGTGCTAGGGATGCTCACTGGATTAGTTTTTTCCTTGTATCCCTTTTTAGTGGATAGAGCTCAGAACAAATTTTTTTAAAGAGAAGATATATTGTGAATTAATACTGATAATTCCAATTCAAATTTATGGTTGGCAAATATTTACTTTTTGATTTTATGTTTATGTATCTTTTCTTTTATGCAGAAAATCTTGGTTCCGGAATAGAAATGCCAATGTCATTATTAACAACATGATTACTAAAATGATTAAGATTTTTTTTTTTTGTCTTTTGGATATATTTCATTAGGAGTCAAATTGCTGGGTAATAAATTTACTTAAAACAGTTCCTCTCTTTGTAGTTAACCTGCCAACTCATTACATGTAGGTTCATTTATTTCATTTTGCCTTTGTTGTTAGAGATTGTACTTTTAATTTAATTATCGTTTATAATTATATAAAATATTTACATGGTTTCAAAGTCAAAGACATAAAGCAAGATAAAGTCAGAGAAATCTAGCTTTAATTTGTGTTCCCTCCATTATTTATTTTTGCTTTTCTTTTAATTTCTTTTCTTTCTTTCTTTCTTTTTTTTTTTTTTTTTTTTGAGATAGGATCTTGCTCTATCTCCCAGGCTAGAGTGCAATGCGTGCTCAGCCCTTCACTCTTGTTATAGCTATTTTTAAAAAGGTTTTGGTGTTTCTGTCCATTTAAAACTATAAATAAACATATTCATATTTATCTTCCCCTCTTTTAAAATTAAAGATAACACGCTATACACACTATATCGTATAATGCTTTTTTCACTTAGCAACATATCCTGAGGATTATTTTGGAGCAATATATAGAGATATGCTTCAATCCATTTTATAGCTACATAGTACTCTGTGACATGGATATGCCATAGTTTAGCCAACCAGTCCCCTGTTGAGGGATATTTGATTGTTTTTGGGCTTTGCTCTTGCTAATGGCACTATAGTGAATAGCCTTGTGCATATGTTTTTTGTTTTGTTTTGCCGGTGTTTTAGATTAGAATCCTAGAAGTATTGTTGGCTTAAAGGATAAATGTATATGTGATTTTTCTTAATAGTACCAAATTCCCCTTCATAGGGGTTTTGCTATTTTGCATTCCCACTGGTAACATGTAGAGTTGTCTATTTGCTCATAGTGTCAAACTTTTAGGTTTTTGCCAACCTGCTGGAAGGGTATCTCAATGTAGTTTTAATTTGCATATCTCTTATTATCAATATGGTTGAGTATCTTTCCATTTGTTTAAGAGTCACTTGCATTTCCTAGTTTATCATTTGTCTCTTTACTTAACTAGTTTTTTCCCATACAAAAATTTTTTATTTTTATGTAGTCAAATTTATTAATTTTTCTTCTTATTTTGAAATTTGTAACATATTTTAAAAGACTTGTATTGGCTGTTGTGTGAAGAAGAGGGAAGGGTCGAGGTGTGGGAGGCAAGGACAGAAACCGAGAAGACCAGTGTGAACATGATGATAATAATCCAGCTTTGTTAGCTGTAGAGGCAGTTCCAAGTATCTTTTGAAGTGTCTGTTGATGGATAGGATGTAGGGTGTGAGAGAGAAGAGTCAGGATGACTCCCAAGTTTTCGACCTAACAGGTCGAGTTGCAATTAACTGAGAAGGAGAAGATTGTGGGAAGGGGAGGTTAGTGGGAAGATCAAGAGTTTGGTTATAGACACGCAAAGTTCAAGATACCTGGTGGACACCCAAGAGGAGGTGTGAAATAGAAAGTTGGATATGTGAGTCTATAATTTCAGAGAGTGTTTATGGTTAGAAATAATCATTTGGGAGTCACCAGCATGTAGAGGATATTTATTTGGGTTTTCCCTTTTTATTTATTTACTTTTTTCGAAGTATACTTTACATACAATGAAATGTACAGACATTAGGTATACAGTTTGGTGATTTTTTTTTTTTTTTTTTTTTGAGACAGAGTCTCACTTTGTTGCCCTGGCTAGAGTGAGTGCCACGGCGTCAGCCTAGCTCACAGCAACCTCAGACTCCTGGGCTCAAGCGATCCTACTGCCTCAGCCTCCCAAGTAGCTGGGATTACAGGCATGCGCCATCATGCCCGGCTAATTTTTTCTATATATTTTTAGTTGTCCAATTAATTTCTTTCTATTTTTGATAGAGACGGGGTCTCGCTCTTGCTCAGGCTGGTCTTGAACTCCTGAGCTCAAACAATCCGCCCGCCTCAGCCTCCCAGAGTGCTAGGATTACAGGTGTGCAGTTTGGTGATTTTTGACAAATATATATCCCTGGGTAACTAGCATCCCAGTCAAATGTAGAGCAATTCCTTCACCTCAAAAAGTTCCCTGGTGCCCCTTTCTAGTCACTCTGTTTCCTGGAGGCAATCATTGTTCTGATTTTTATCATCACAATTTAGTTTTGACTCTTATAGATGGTATTTAAAAACGTAAGACTGGATGAAATCCCCAAGGGTGTAGATGTAGATAGGGAAGAGGTCCAAACACTGAGACTTGGGGAATGGAGAGGAATCAGCAGGGGGTCGGAAGAGGTGTAGCTTGAAAGAGAGGAAAGAGCCAGATAGAGTGGAGTCCTGGGAAGCAAGTGAAAAAAGTGTTTAAAACTGGAGGGAGTGATGAACCGTGTCAAATGCTGCTGAAAAGTCTTGTAAGATGAGGATTAAAAATTGACCGATAGATTCAGCAACAAGGGGGTCATTGATGACCTTGTTGAAAGCTGCTTTGGTGGAGTTGATGTGGCCTGAATGCCCAATTAGAGTGGATTTGAGTGAATGGGAGAAGAGGGATTGGACAGCAAGAATATAGATGAACATTTTGAGGAGCCGAAAAATAGGAGAATAAATGGAAGGGAGGCAGTATGGGATACAAGGAGGATTTTTTTTTTTTAATGAGCAGTGTTTCATTATCTTTGCTCATGTGACTAATCCAGTAAGAGGGAAAAATTGACATTGGAAGACCGATAAGAGAATTGCTGGAGTGATGTCCTTGAGTTGGCAAGAGGGGCGGAATCTAGTGCACAAGAGAGGGGCTAGCCTGAGATAAGGGCATAGGCAGTTCATCTGTGGTAATAGGAGGAAAGGCAGGTAGAAGTACAGGTTAAGAGCATGCAAAAATTCTCTTTGGTGGTTTCTATTTCTCCAAGCCATAGGAAACAGGGGAGAGGACAGAAGGTATCAGGCTGAGGAAAGAGATCCAAGTGTGAATTAGCCTGACAATGGAAGAGTTGTCACCTCACACCTGACCCTACTGATAACAGTTGTGTAACTTATGTTTGCTGTATCCCTTATAACTTATCTCTTAGGATCTTGTGAGAACAATTCTAAGTGAGGAAAATACCTCTTTCCTGGCCCATAATAGGTGTTTAATAAAGGATCATTTCTTTCCCAAGTGTAGCCATAAAACTGTTAATGGAGTATAGGTAGAAAAGTACTTCCAATATTTAAAATATCACTTTAATTGTAATCTAACACATTTTCAAATGTGCATTTAATATGTTGATTACATGCACTTATATATTCAGAATCTGGAATTGTGTAGTCAGGTGCCACATTTTAAAAAAAGAATTAGATTTATCATTTTTCTTGTGGTTTGCCAGTCAAATCTATAGGGATTTGTATGATAAATTTGCTTCACCAGTCTATTATCTGTTGGAAAGGTAGTTTTAGTTACATGTTTTAAAAATTCTGAGTAACTGAGTCCTGTTGGTGTCTCTTGGTTTAATTTGACTATGGGTCAAGAGTAGAATGAGGTTGAACCTATTTATTGCAGATTTTAAAATCTCAGATTGATATATTTAAAAAGTTTAAGTATGGGCATTTTCTAATCACAAAAATAAAAAGTATAATGACCCTCATGTACTTCTCATCTAGCTACCACCTTGATTGATGATGTTCAGATTGGTTTATAGAATTAAATGATCTTTGAGACGATTTAGAACTAACTTGTCTTAATTCACTAAGGAGTAACAGCTGAAGATTCAGATTTAATAAATAATTTAATCTGAATTCTTGCAATCATTATCTTATTCATTCGTGCAACAAAATTTATTGAGGGTCTGCTTTCTTCATTAGTGCCTTTGAGCAATGGCTAAGAGCCATGGTTGGGTAAAAATCCTAGCTCTGCTACTTACCAACCATGTGGTTTAGGGCTAATCAAAATATTCTAGGCTTGTTTCCATGTTGACAAAATTGAGATAATGCTAGTATCTACCTCGTAAGCTAGTTATGAGGATTAAATGAGATATATTGGTTTGCTCAATAACTGTTAGTTACTGTTATTAATATTATAAATGCCCTTTCTCTTTTTTCTTCCATATCATCTTTGGTGTCTAGATTTTGTGCTAGGTACAGTTGGAAAGTGTGAGAGGATTGAGATGTGCATCTTGACCTTGAAGGACTAGAATTCCAGACTCGCCTAATATGAGAACCAGGAGGATCTTTGAGATTATCTAGTTTGACAAGCCCAGAGAGGTTCAGTGAATTGTCAAGTATAACATAGCTAGATGTAGTGGCCAAGCCTTAACAGATATTCAGGTCTTCTAATTATGATTGTTCTTCTTATAAAATGACTTCTCTGTTGCTTTGTTTGTCCTTTCTTAAGCCTTAATCCTTCTAAATTGGCAATCCTGGCCTACATGTTTTTCGGTGTTCTGCCTTTTCGGTGCACAAACCTTGAAGTATATGTGGGACTTTCTGTATACATCAGACCTGAACATGTCTCTGGACAACTTCTTCCTTAAGGTTCCAAGGAAGACTTTTTAGGGAAGGTGGACAAGCTGTCTCTCTGTGTGTACTCACAAAGATATTTTTATCTTCCTCTTGTGTCACAGCCCAGGAGTTAAAGTCACTGTTTGAAAAAAAATCCCTCAAAGAGAAGCCTCCAAGTTCTGGAAAGCAGTCAATATTATCTGTACGCCTGGAGCAGTGCCCTCTGCAGTTGAATAACCCCTTTAATGAGTATTCCAAATTTGATGGCAAGGTAAGTAAAAGTGAGACTTTGTCCCTTTAAGTAGAACTGTAATTGAGTGAAATTGTTGGTGTTATTATTAGATTCAGAGTTTTAAAAATGCATCATAAGATGTCGTTGACAATTACAGAATGTCACTCACATTTTCAAAGACTGTAGATGTAAAAAGGTATGATTTTGGGCCAGTGTTGTTTCCACAGTGATATATCTGGGAGGATTACAACAAAACAGTCCTGAGATATCTCTCTCTCTCTCTCTCTCTGTATATAGACAGATATATTAGGATCGTTTTGTTGTAATCCTCCCAAATGTTTGTGTGTGTGTGTGTGTGTGTGTGTGTGTGTGTGTATCGTATTTCCTAAGTATACTTGAGAGTTTGGGTTAGTTGGATTGTGATTAATCAAGGTCTAATTGCATTGGGAATGCCTTGAAAGTGGTTTTAGAAGGCAGTTTGCATTGTCTTGTCTGATTCTTTATTATAACTGCAGAAATTGTTGAGGTTTGAACTTCATTTCAGAATTCTAAGCTATGGCTTTGTATCTCAGTATTTCACTCTAGGGGGATCTTGTGTGACTCTTGCTATAGAGAATGACTTTTTTTTTTTTTCCTAGAGGCAGGATCTTGCTCTGTTGCCCAGTTTAGAGGGTAGTGGAATGATCAATTATAGCTTACTGCAGTATCGAACTCCTGGGCTCAAACAATGCTCTCTCCTCTACCTCCCGAGTAGCTGGGACTCCAGAGGCATGTCACCACACCTGGATAACTTTTTAAATTTTTTGTAGCGATGTGGTCTCAGTGTGTTGCTCAGGCTGGTCCTGAACTCCTGGCCTTAAGCAGTCCTCTCACTTTGGCCTCCCAAAGTGCTGGGATTACAGGTGTGAGCCACTGTGCCTGGCTGAGGATGACTTTATTATTTTTGCCTGTTTGATCTAACAATTTGCTGTTATAAAAATAAAAGTATTATTTTCCTTTTAGAAAAACGGCCACTGTTTTAGGTGGAGCCTAGTTCCATGTGCAGCACCCTTTCCCCCTACCTCGGCCATTCTGTGTCTCTGTGCTGACCTGAGCAGGGTCTTTTTCAGGAGACAGTAACGGTTGATCTTTATATTTATTGCCATTATGTTTGCTGCCTGGCAGTTGTGTGGGGGTACTGAGTGATAGCTTTTTCCCTGGAGGGGTCGTGTACAATTTGTCTTATTTCAACACCACTGCATTTAATAAACATATAGCTCTTTGCTTATGATTGCATTTTTTTAAAAATTCATGTGCTGGTTCTGTCAGTTGTCATCTTTGAGCAAAGAGATGTTTTTGAAACACTTTTACTTCATACAATTCAGCATGTTGCCATAGGTTTAAATAAGCCTGTGTGGCCATTGGCACATGCGATTATTGACGTTTCTGGGGAAAGAGGGCAAGAACTAGAAACAAAATGTATAAATAGCATAAAGTTCCTAATATGCTCAGGATAGTTTCTCCAAAAAAACATCTGAAAGCACTTTTAGTAAATTATAGATTGTATTGATACAAAGCCTGCCTGCGCTGCCTTCTTCTGTTTCTCCTTGTGGAATGTGGTAAAGAGAAGGAAGTTTCTCCCTGAGGGATAAGAATGCCAGTTTCGGGAAAATGGCTGAGTTGGACTCTTTAGGATTTTTGAAAAATACTATAATTGGTTCATTTAGGTATGTGAGAAATTTGTATTGGTATTAAGTTACATGGCTGGAATTTATTTGTTTCCATTACCTGATACCATTTCATTGTTCGAGGATGTAATTTCTGGAATAATTGTGTGATAATGCTTTTATGCCAACAAAATAGCATAGATCTTTTAAAATATTATATTCTAGAATTCTCCATATACCATTAGACTTAATTATTAATTGCTTAGGGTTGAATTTGTCAGAAGATTATGAACTCTGGTTGAGATATGTATATCTAACTTGTTATTAGATAGATATCCTTTGGATATTGCCAAGGAGAAATTTTTTTTAAAAGTAAGCCATTTCCTCAGTCACAAAGGAATTATTTTTGCTGGATGTGCGTTTACATGTAAGACTCTCAGTGCTTTTGTCATAGCAAGTTTATTTGTAATTTACAAAAGATGTGAGCATGGAACAGTCACCATTACACATTGATTAAGAAAGATTTATGTATCGATAAGTCTATCTTATGATGCGATGCTATTTTATTATTCTCCTATTATAATTGCTAAAATACAATTAAATCCTTGTTCTCATCTATTATTTAATATTGATGCGTTTGGCAGATATGTAATGAAAGTGGCTAATACTTGAAGGATATTGTACTGTACATATTAAATTAGTCTTTATCTTTGTGAAATGCATCAATATGATATTCAATGACATCTCAATGATTAATAGAGAATTATACTTGAGTCAAGCCTCTTTGTAACCTAGAAATTAAAATGACTATTCAAATAACACCTCAAAATGATCAAATTAGCATTTTGTGATTGCATAATAATGGGATTGTAGTAGTTATAACAGCACTGTGGCTGCCTCTAGAGTTAAGATCATGTCAACCCCTTGATAATAAAGCCTTTTCCGTGAGAGTTGACTTTAATAATTTCCAGATTGATTCTTCCCATAAATCATCTGACATTCAGCACTAAATTTTTGTTGCTGTTGTAACTTAGAATTATTTTATTTTTATTCAGCTCATATTTAAGAAATGAAATGAGTGTCCTATTTTAATGATTCACCGTCTTGTCATTGGAACTGTATGCTTTCTGCCTCGAATGTAAGGATTTTCTATGTATTTTGATACTCCTATGTATTTTTTGTAAACGTTTGTTAAAGCCTCTGAAATATGTATAGTTTTTTCCCTACAAATATTCAGAATGCTTTTCTTGGGAATAACGTTTGCCTTATTTACATAATTAACTGAGTTGCTTAGGTCTCTTGGGTAAATGGTACATAATTAGGGAGAGAAGGGTACAGGGACGAGTTTGGGGTCTAATTAAATATGCTAAAAAACTACTTAATTATGTATTTCCTCAAGAGACTAACTGCTGTGAAATCCTCCTTAAGATTAAACTGGCGTTAGATTTGAGAAAAGGATTTTGCTTTTGGTATGGCTTTACAATTACATTGTAGTTCCACAAGCACATCTAGTGTTCTTAACAGTTTGTACAAACTGGATTGTTGGTTTTAATGATTCTAAGGATGAGCATCTCTTAGCTATTGTGTTAAATTGAAATGAATATTTTCAGGTAATTTTTGGTTCTTGTAGCTGGTTAATAATTTATGAAAAGTTTTTTATAGTGATTGGTTAATAAATTTTTAAGGCACGAAATTGAGAGGGAAAGGCTCTACTTAGGTATATGCTTTAACAATTTTTTGATCTGATTTATTATTGTGTTTATACTATTTCTTTGGCAGATTGGGGATGCTGTCTGTGACCTGTTTTAGAATCTTAGATTATCAGTAACTCTGTTTACTGATCATTTGAAGTTCAAGGTAGATTGCAAAGCAGTTTTAGGGAATGTTTTGGTCAGACCAGGCAAAATCAGCCTCAGCCATTTGCCTGAATTTTTCAGCATTTTTGAGAACAGGACCTCCAAATAGCTTTATTAACAAAATAAAACCTCAGTTCTAAGAGGCTGTGACAAATAGAAAACTTCTTATACCAGTCCTTCTGATTTCACTGTGTGTGGAAACTGTTGATTGTGACAAGGAGTTGCTTTGAGGTGACAACGGAGTGGGCTCCGCTGATAGGCAGGAAATATTCTGCACCAATTGCAGTGCCTCAGAATATGAGGATTTTTTGACCTGCTTCTCCACCTGTTTCAAAATAGGTCATGTTTTAAGAAATAAATCTAACCCTTGCCATTTTCTTTTTCTTTTCTTTTCTTTTGTTTCTTTTTGAGACTCTTGTCCTGGGCTAGAGTGCTGGGGCATCAACCTAGCTCACAGCAACCTCAAACTCCTGGGCTCAAGAGATCTTCCTGCCTCAGCACCTCAAGTAGCTGGGACTACAGGTGTGCACCACCAGATCCAGCCCATTTTTAGTAGAGGTGGGTCTCGCTTTTGCTCAGGCTGGTCTCAAACTCCTGGCCTCAAGCGATCTTCCCAGCCTAGGCCTCCCAGAGTGGTAGGGTTACAGGTGTGAGTCACTGTGCCCAGCCTAAACCTTGCCATTTTCATGCCTTATCACTTATTTGAGAAGCTTTTGCTAGTACATCATCACTATTCTGGTCAAACAGTTTGCAGATATTATCATCATCATTACTAGACCATCAGAAGTTCAAGTACCCATTTCCAGTCAAACAGTTAATAATAAAAAATGGTACTGATTATCAAATTATGTCATCTCAGTCAGTTTTTTCACCTCTCTGAACCTCAGTTTCTTCACCTCTGAAAAGAGATGAGTGTTCCTTCCTCACACGGCTGAGACCAGCAGACAGGATGATGCTAGGCTGAGAGGCGGCGTAATTGAGTTAGTAAAGCAACCTCAGTTTGAATCCCAATGACTCCACTTACTCCATTTCTTGGGGTCTTCATTCCCATGCGAAGGCTCCGTATCACATAAAATTTACATCAAATAAATTTCTTTGCTTTTCTTTTGTTTATTTGTCTCTTGTTACAGAGGCCCCAGCTCAGAACTTATAAGGATAGAAGGAAAAAATATTTTTTCTCCCCTGCAAGCTCCAGTCCTCCTATGTGGTGAAATGATGACAGTATAGCTTCCTCATGAGGATTACGTAAAATGAGGCCTATTAGCAGGACATGTAGCACATGGGAAACACTCAACAAATATCCACTTGTGCTGCTTTCTCTTTGTAAAGGGGTAGGGGGGCAGTGATGATTTCTCTCCTATGTACTTCATTAGGTTGTTGACAGGATTGAGTGATGCGCTTTTAAAACCAGGATTTTCGAACAGTGTGGTTAAGCGAGACATGCAGAGGACTGAGCTGGATGAAGGTGGTCTGCGTGCTGAAGTTGAGGTAGTCCAGTGGTGCTTTGACCTTTCATTTCAAATAGGAAGACTAAGACAAGTAATTACTTCTTTTTGGGGGGAGGGATGGCTATTTTTTAAATATGTGGTGAAAAAATAGTTTGATATTAGTAATTGCTTGGCAGTTTACTAACATATTAAATATCTATTTGACTTACCTAAATACTACTCTCTACATATGAGGCAGGATGTTTGCCCTGACAAGTACTTAAAAAATCAAACCAGTTTTGGTTCATAGAGCCAACTGTGACTTTGATTGTGTTAACTTGTTGGAAAGTAACCATTTCTCTGTTAGAAACTGTTTTAACAGGGAAGCTGCAGAGAGCATGGGGGAAGGGATAATTCATGAGTGCTAATTGCTTGGCTGTTAATTTTCATAAGTGTTGATAGAAGCAGTTCCTTAAATTAAACTTTGTTTAAAATGTATCAGGGGAAATATTCCACAATGTCGAGCCTGAAGTGAAAATTAATATGAATGCTGTGGCAATTAACACATACTGGTTAATAGCTTTTAGCAGCATTTTGGGATGATAGTCCTTAAATACATTTTGCATGCTGCTCTTGTTTCAGCATTGTTCCAGTCTATGTCTGGATAATTATGAACAAATGTTTTCTACAATCATGGCATTAAATAGCTCTCTTCAAAGAAAGTCACTTAAAACTTCGTGGAAAAGCCACTAGGAAATGTTGCAAACTCAGAAAAGGCCAGCAAATTGAAATTTTATTAAAAAAAAAAAAATTTCCTTAGAAGAAAATACGCCTCATCTGAATTTGGAAAATTTGCTTTAAATATCATAAGAATGATCCCTTCTAACATGTTAAGCTACTTTAGCTTCAGGATCTGTTTCTAAAAAAATACAGCCTGGGCTTTTTAGTGTTGGCTATGTTTCTAGACAGCAGCTTTTGCTTATTGCTGTCTGAGCTGAGGCAGTGGCCTTGAGCCTAAGGGCCTTTCTGGCCTTCCTTTTCCTCCACTCTCCCTCACCCCCAGGCTGCTGTGCCCCCCTCCCAGAGGTGACTGAAAATGAAGTTGGCTGCATAATACTCAATGTCATCTCCACCCCCGCTTCCTTTCAGTAAGAGTTCTCCTGGGTTTAGTTGCTTAGTGCCCAGTAATAGACAAATCTAGGGTGACTGTGTATTTTCAATTAGGAGCTGTTTGCCTCTTTCGTTGGCTTCAGTTTACATACCTTTTTTAAATAGAGAAGAGTAAAGTCCCAACTTGATTTTAGCAGTTATTCTCTTGGCCATTTACCTCTGTGACTGTATTTTGCTAGTCTTCCTTTTAATAGATCGGTTTTACTCTATTTTATTTCTGAAAGAAGATGTTAGATATTCACTACCTCTTTACACATTATGATTTTGAATAGAGGGATCAAAGTCATTAAAGACATCTTTTATGAGATTATTTCTCGTTACCATTTTAAGAGAGACCTTGGGATTTTTGTCTTGGTGGTATGCATACTTAGTTAAATAGGAATCTTACAACAACAAAAAAATGGTTTTTAATAACTTACTCTGAAGTGAAATACTCTATGCTGAGTTCTTAAAACTAGCTTATTCCACTCTGAGCTCTCTCTGTTAGGCCTCATTTCTGTAGTTTGTTCTGAACCTTGCTAGTCTGTGGTGGCTTCCTTTGGTTGTGGAGCCATCTTCTAGAAAGTCCCATCAGAGATAGAATTCACCATTGGCTTAAAGGCTTTTCAAAAGAAGGCAGAATTTTGCAGTGGAAAAGAACTTGTCACTCGGGCTTGGGTTAGAATCCTACCTAGCTTTGCCATTTACTTGTTGAGTGATATGGGGCAAATCACTTTGTCTCTTTGAGCCTGTTTTCATGTCTGTAAAATGAGGTTAATGATACTTACCTTAAAATATTGTTGTGAGGATTAGTTTCTCATGAAAGTCAGAAATGCATACATAGCAAAGTGCTGGTACATGGCCAGTGCTGAGAGACTATTAGTTTCCTTTCCTTTTACCACATTACCATTCATTTACTTCACATTTGAGGGCCTGCTATTAATATATACCAGGCGTAGTTAAATAAGTGCTGGTGACAGTGGTGATCAAAAACAGACCTGGTTTCTGACCTCATGGAGCCTCTTCCCTTGGTGGGAAGATGGATATTATGTAAATAGTCCTTCTTATTAGTGGTTTCACATCCACAGATTCAACCAACCTTGGTTTGAAAACAGAAAAAAACCAAACAAACAAACAAAAACCAACAATGAAAAAGAATACAAATTTAAAAAAACCAATTCAGTATAACAACTATTTACTTTGTATTTACATATTATAAGTACTCTAGAGATGGTTTAAAATATATAGGAGGATGAACTTGATTATATGCAAATACCACACTATTTTATTAATATATAAGGAACTTTGAACATCCCCACACTTTGGTATTTTTGGGGCTTCTGGAACCAGTCTCTTGACCCAAGAACCTAAAGGATGAGTAAGAGCTAGCTAAGTGAAGGGGAAGAAAAAGGATGTGCGGAGGGTCTGAGGCAATGCGGAGCTTGGCGGTTTCGAGTAACTGAAAGAAATCTGTGTGACTGGAACCCCAAGGATGAGGTAGATCTGGTGCAAGGTGAAGCTCAAGAGGCACACCAGGTGTGACTGGTAGAAGTGTTCTTTTTAACCTAAGAGCATTGGGAACCCTTGGACAAGTTTAAATGGGGAGGCGAAGTAATCAGATTTGTGGGGTTTTTTGTTTATTTTTTTGAGATGGAGTCTCACTCCATTGCCCGGGCTAGAGTGCCATGGCATCAGCCTAGCTCACAGCAACCTCAGACTCCTGGGCTCAAGCGATCCTGCCTCAGCCTCCCGAGTAGCTGGGACTACAGGCACGCACAACCGTGCCTGACTAATTTTTTCTATTTTAAGTTGTTTGGCTAATTTCTTTCTATTTCTAGTAGAGACGGGGTCTCACTCTTGCTCAGGCTGGTCTCGAACTCCTGAGCTCAAGCAATCTTCCTGCCTCGGCTTCCCAGAGTGCTAGGATTACAAGCGTGAGCCACCGTGCCCGGCCCAGATTTGTGTTTTGAAGGATCACTGGGGCTATGCTGAAGTGTGTATCCCTGAGAAAGGTTTGTAAGGATAGAGAGAGCAATCAAGAAACTTTTTGCAATGGTTTGGGTAAGAGAGAGTGGTAACTTGGGCTTACTTGTTGGTAATGGAGATGGAGTGGATAAATTCAAGAGACATTTACTAGTAGGCAAAAGTGATAAGATTTGTCTGTAGCCGTATCACCCTGAATGTGCTGAATCTTGTCTAATCTTGGAAGCTAAGTAGGGTCCAGCCTGGGTAGTACTTGGATGGGAGACTGCCTGGGAATACTGAATGCTGTAGGCTTAAAAAAAAATAGTGGTAGAACTTGATGATGGACTGTACATAGGGGGATGGAGTAGAAAGGGGTTTCAAGGGCAATTTCCTGGTCTGAGTCTGGCTTGTGGAGCTGGATGAATAACGAAATCATCCCTGAATTGGGAAGCACTGAAAGAAGGCCAAAGATGAGGTGGACATTCCCATTGTGAGCTGGTTTGGGCCTGCTGACTATAGGTTATAGGCTGTTTCCATGTCCTCGAAGACACTATATATCTCCTTTTTGGGGGAATGGGGTACACTGGTTTGCAACTGGGGACTCTAAGGCAGTGTTCCCTGAGATGGGAACACTGCCTTAGATGGGTGGCATTGGGAGCCAGGAGCTTCTTCTTGTTCTCACTTTGCAGCCAGCTTTGGAACTGGCTAAGGGCTTACCTCCAGATGTCAGTCACCTTCCAGGTGTCAGTCACCTCTTCTCCTGTAATGGGGATGTGTTCTCAGATGCCCAAACCAACTCACCAGGCTGTTCAGAAGGGAAAATGAGTGAGTGATTTTTATTTTATTTTTATTTTTTGAGAGAGTAATTTTATTTTATTTTTAGAGACAGGGTCTCACTCTTATCACTCAGGATGGAGCGCAGTGGTGTGATCATAGCTCACTGCAGCCTCGAGCTCCTGGGATCAAGCAATTCTCCCACCTCAGCCTCCTGAGTAGCTAGGACTTGTAGATATGTGCCATCATACCCGGCTAATTTTTTAAAAATTTTTTGTAGAGACAGAATCTACCTGTGTTGTCCAGGCTGGTCTTGAACTCCCGGCCTCAAGTGATCCTCCCACCTCAGCCCTCAAAGTGTTGGAATTACAGGCATGAACCACTGCATCTGACCTGAGAGAGTAATTTTAAATGAGGCAGATGTCAGATGTCATTTAAGAAACTATACTGATTATAATTCTTGAAGGTTAGGGGACTAAGAGGTAAAACATGGACATATTTTTGTTATAATGTTATTACACTATTACCTTCTCGAACCTAGCTAGTTAATTACTAGGTTAGCAGAGGGAATCTGGTTAGAATGAATATTAAGCACTGAGGTCCCAGAGAAATCATGTGACAACGTAGAATCACCCAAATGGGCACAGAATTAAGGTGTTTTAATTCTCAAAGATTTTTGTTTTCATTCTTATTGACATTCACAGTCACTAAATGGAAACTTGAGTTCCAGGACTGGAATGCTGCATGGCAGAAGGATCACCAGCAGGGAATCAGATGTGACCATTAGCCTAGCCTGTGCAGTTCTTTCTCTGAGGTCTTGAACAAGTCATCTCCCATCTATGAGCCTTGCTTTCTGCATATTTATAATGAGGACCTTGGCTTAGGTGACCTCTTGGTTTGCTTTTGGCTTTAAGGTTCCAGAGTTTTGTGATTAGGGAGGTGAATGACATCAGTGAGATGTAGAGGGTTACAGATGGGAATACTTGAACTCTTGAAGAGTTAATCTGTGTATACATTGGAATTTTCCTCTTAATTATTATAACAAAACTGTGATATAGAGAGTGTTATCTCTAGATGAGGTGACAGGCTCAGAGAGATAGTGACTTGATCAAGGGTACCTCACTATTATGTGGCAGAGCTGGTACTCAACTTCTTTTTTCTTATTCTAGTACCATAGTATTGTTATGGAGAAAACAAACACTGTTAATGTTTGAAATTTTTCAAAATTTAAAAACAAAGTTTTGGCTGGGCGCAGTGGCTCATGCCTGTAATCCTAGCACTCTGGGAGGCCAAGGCGGGAGGATCGTTTGAGCTCAGGAGTTCGAGACCAGCCTGAACAAGAGCGAGACCCTGTCTCTACTAAAATTGGAAAGAAATTAATTGGACAGCTAAAAATATATAGAAAAAATTAGCTGGGCATAGTGGCGCGTGCCTGTAGTCCCAGCTACCTGGGAGGCTGAGGCAGGAGGATCGCTTGAGCCCAGGAGTTTAAAGTTGCTGTGAGCTAGGCTGATGCCACAGCACTCTAGCCTAGGCAAGAGAATGAGACTCTTTCTCAAAAAGAAAAAACAAAACAAAAGTTTTTCCTTTACCAGTGGACTTGAAATCTAATAGATTAGTTTATATCTTATTAGTTGTGTGGGTTGGGTAAGTTACTGTACCTTGTAAGCTTTAATTTCCTTATATATTAAAAAAAATAATAATGAGATATTGGGGCTGGGGAACGGGGAAATGCTTTACACATAGAATCTAGTTTATGCCCCACAAATGTTTGTTTCTTTCCATTGATCTTCCTGTTGTACAGAGTGGATTCATTTATACATTTCCATCTGTCCATCCATCCAACAAATTATTTACTAAGCCCCAAACTATACTGGCTAATTCCAAACATTTATTGCATACTGGCTCTGTACCAAGCACTGCTAAATAAGATGTGGCTAACTACCCTGGAGGAACTTGAAGACCAGAGTAGCCACATAGCCAATAAGTGGAGGACCCACACTTCACACATAGGATTGTACTCAGTCTGGGGACTGTGACAGTGTTTCATGACTTCAGGAGCATCTGACTAAGCGGAAGAACAGACCCGTGAACAAGGAACTGGAGAGTGAATGTATCAGGTACTGTAGTAAAGATCGATATGGAAAACTCCAGGAGTGTGGAGGCAGCAATGACAAATAGTAGATGAATGGTAGCTCTGATCTGATCCAGTTTCTTAATCTTTGGTGTATTTGTCTGAGTTTTGATTGAATTAATTCCTAGAGGGCAGGGATTTCTGCTTTGGTCACCCTTATAATGAAGCCCAGAATGGTACTCTTCACATATAAATGTGGGAGTTTTTTTTAAATGGTAGTGATAAATTTCAAATGTCATTATTTTTTGAGGCTTGCAACTACATGGCACTATCATAAAAGCTGTGTTTTATTAATATTTCCACTCGTTTCTGTTAAATCGAAGTTTTAACACCTAGACAAAGATACATGTAAGAAAGTAAGTTTAGGAAATTTGCAAATATGCTACTATGAAACCAAAGATTAAATTGATTTCTTATATGTGCATTTAGCTACAATTCATTTTAATTGTCTGTATGAAGTTAAAAAGTATTAGTGTCAGATAAAGATTCATCACCAGAGCGTGATTTAAGGCTAGTGCTGGAGAACGCAGGCATGTGTTCCAGCAGATGTTTGTATAAGACGCTGTCTTTCCTGACAGCAGTTAAAAAGTATGGTTATAGTAATCAAATTGTGGTGCAGCGACTCAGAGGCTAGGGCCAGATTGAATTAAAATAGATATAAGATTTATGAATAGCAATAGCTGTGATAAAATTTCACTGCCTTCTTCAACAGGAAGGACTTTTTCCACAGTGGAAAGAAGAAAATCTAATAACACTTTTCTAAAACTGTGGTTTTGCTGACTTTCATTTTCCCTTCCTAATTACGGCATCAAAACAATAACTTGCTGGGGTTTTGGTTTTTTTAGCTTCAATAATCTTTTTTATTTCTGTTTTATTAAGTACATGGCATTAAAACAAGTCTTTTTTGTGATGTTATTATTTTAGTTTAGAAACAAAATTTGTATAAATCTAACCTATGGGATTTAAGCCCCTCTTTAAGGAAAGTTATCATTATCACCATTGCTATGTTTTATTGAGTTCCTGTTTTATACCTCTAATGGATCCTTGATATACAGTAATTTGTTCAGTCCTCACAACATTCCTTATTATTACCATTGTACAGATTAGGAAACTAAAGCTTCATAGAAGGAATAAATGATAGCTAGGATTTGAATTCAAATGTGTAAGACTCCATAGCTTCT
>CAUYSK010042507.1:0-10603 GCA_963575035.1 Avahi laniger | reverse complement strand
TAAAGTGAGTGCCGTGGCATTAGCCTAGCTCACAGCAACCTCAGACTCCTGGGCTCAAGCGATCCTCCTGCCTCAGCCTCCTGAGTAGCTGGGACTACAGGCATGAGCCACCATGCCCGGCTAATTTTTTCTATATATTTTTAGCTGTCCAATTAATTTCTTTATATTTTTGGCAGAGACGGGGTCTCGCTCTTGCTCAGGCTGGTCTCGAACTCCTGAGCTCAAACAATCCGCCCGCCTCGGCCTCCCAGAGTGCTAGGATTACAGGCGTGAGCCACCGCGCCCGGCCTTTTCTGTATATTTTTAGCTGTCCAATTTCTTTCTATTTTTTTTTTTTTTTTTTGGTTGAGATGGGATTTCACTCTTGTTCAGGCTGGTCTCAAACTCCTGAGCTCAAACGATCCACCCGCCTCGGCCTCCTAGAGTGCTAGGGTTACAGGCGTGAGCCACGGCGCCCTGCCCTAGCTCACCTTTTTAATTTAAATGCATTTTTAAAAGAAATTTTACACTTAACATAAATAGAAGGTAACTGTAAAAGTAAATACAATGAAAACCAAATGGTTGTTAGGTTGCAGCCAGACACAGTTACAAAGGCTATGAGTCTGAGACTTGCTCTCTGTACAAAAGGGAGGTTGGGAGATACGAGCGAGGAGTTAGACATTCTAGCACCCAACTGGGATTTTTCTGCTTAATAGAATTAGAAAGATGACATGAGATTTGTACTTCTCACTGTAAGATTTGGGCTTATCATAATGCCATCTTGGTGCCACTTAAAAAGCTTTCTTTATCCCTACCGACTCCTAATCCTTTCTTGCAAGTGCCGCTGCTGGCAGATTGTTTTAAAGACCAAATTCGTTCCTAACTCAGGGTCTTTGCATTTGCCACTTGCTCTGCCTCTGCCAGGTTCCCAGAGCTGTTTCTGTTCTTCACGCTCAGCCTTCTGCTGCCAGCCTTCCGCCCCACCCCGCCGTACCTGGGCCCGTCCACAGCTCTCTTTGGCACCCTCCTCCTATGCGAGGTCATGCTGTGCACGCTACCTGCTTACGCTGTCCAGTGCTGCTCTATGACTCTGCCTGGAATGGAAGCCAGGGGGCAGGGATTTTTGTCTGCTAAGTGCCTAAAAAGGTGCCTGCGCCTAGTAGGTGATTGATATTTGGGACTGACTTCCAAATGGGTGTTCTTTCAGCTTTCTCTTACTAACACAGCCTTTCAACAAGCATTTGTGTAGTGCCTCCCAGGTGCCAGACACTGTCCCCTTCCTCTCAGAGTTTTGAGCCTGGGGAGGGAGTGGAGATGGGCATAACAACAGAGGAATGAGAATGCAGAGATGAGGACAGGGTGTTACGGGAAATAAAAAGGCACGCACTCCAAAGCGGGGCACAAATCAAGGCGGGCTTCCTGGAGGAGGTGATGTCAGAAGTGAGTCTCCAGGTGGTAGGATGGGCCTGGTGTGAAGAGTGCACCTGACCTGGGGTATGTGAGCAAAAGGTGCTGGGTCAGGCCATGCAATGGTGCACACCTGTGACACATGGAGAGGGAGGAGGTTGGCTGTGAAGGATGGGGCGCTTCCCATTGCCAGGGTTGCTGCAGTCTGTGTGTGTAATGTATTCTGTTTCTGAAGAGGTACCTCACCAGTTTAAAAGGCTTCAGAGCCCACAGAACTTTGATCTGCCCTGGCGAGAGTGGTGCCTGTAGTCACACAAAACACAGATGCCATCCAGTCGGGGGCTGAGCGCTCCCTGCTGGGACTCTGCCCACCCTGCCTCTCTCTGCTGGGTCATACTCTGGTTCCACCCCTGGACGTTTACTTCTTCCCACCCATGGAGCGGCACTGGCCCCAGGGCCCCAGCTCCTTTCTGAAAAGAGGCCTGGACCCGGTTTGGTTCCAGGGTTTGGGCTCCATCATTCATTCAGCAAGAGTCTGAGGGTCTCGCCCTGGACTGGGGGTTAGCGCAGCACCCAGAAGGGGTGGGCCCATTAGTAAGGTCTGGGAGACACCGTGCACAGCCCTGGGCTGGGACAAGCTGGAAGCTCCCTTTTCCTCTATCAAGTTGATGCTGCCAGGGCCTCAGGGCCACCTCCCCCAGAGGCCTCCCCTTGTCTCCACATCTGGGGCCCTCTCCCTGCTCCAGACTGGAAGCTCCTCGAAGGCAGGGCCTGCTCTTTACACATATCCCTGCTGCACAGGCCCTCCCTCCCCCAAGGCAGGCCTAGACAGTGCAGGGGAGGTGCACCCAGCTAGGGACACTCACGTCGCCCTTGCCCTTCTGCTCAGGAAGCAGCCCAAGCAGCCCTGACTCCAGTCCTTCCTGCCCTGCCTGTCCTTCACACTGCTCACTTTGCCCACACTCTTGGCTCTGTCTCTACTCACCAGCCAAAACCCAGGCTCCAGAGAAGAGGGGGCTCCAGCCTGGCCCCGGCTTTGCCAGAGGGGGTCAGGTGGGTGGGCACCTCCCAGTCCTAGCATGGCCACAGAGTACACCTGTCCTACCTCTGTCCCCCTCCCAGCACAGAAGATGATGCCGCCCCCAGCGGGGCTGGCACCAGGCAACCAACCTCAACCCCAGCCCCATCTCCACCCCGCCAGGCAGATAGAGTCCCCATAGGCCTCTGATTTCCCTCTGGCTCCAGGCTGGGGAGGCCATCCTCACACCGTCAAATCGTGGGCATGAACCGTTGCCTGGGAGCCACGTGCAGCCAGGGGCTGCGGTGAACCCTGGACGCACAGTCATTGTGCAGTCAGGGACCCAGGAGGCTCTCCAGCGGAGGCTGTGCTTTCTGTCACTCAGTGGGAAGTGTGGGAAGTTAGCAGCATGTTTCTGCTTCGCCCCGTCTCCCAGCAGGATCAGAACTGAATCCTGCTGTCTGCTGCAGCAGCTGGCTTTAGCCCAGGTTTTCTGGAAAAGCTATACCCCTCACCTCCACTATAAGTCGATGGTGTTTGAAATGTGGGCCACCTGTATCCCCAGTGCCTGGCAGAACCGACACTTAGATGTCCATGTGGAAAAATCCTTGGTTAGAGTTCTAACATGCTTCCTTTATTAAAAACTGCCCCAACCCTTTTACAAAGGCGATGCTAGTGCAAGACTGTGGCTCATAATGAGGGGCGGGCTGGGCTTGAAACCAGAGAGAGCCCAACCCTCGCCTGTTTCAAAGACTCATTCCAGGGATCTGAGTGAGGAATTAGCTACAGGTGACTTGGGGACATCATAGTACCCTGGACCCCTCTAGTCAGAGAAAAAGGGTCTGGGACATCTTCCATGCCAGGGTATCCAGAGTGCGATGTACTACGCGTGCAGTGTGTGTGTGTGTGTGTGTGTGTGTGTGTGTGTGTTTCCCACCTCTGTCCCCTGAGAGAAGCTGGAAGCAATTATACCACAGTAGCAACAAACACACCTAGTGCCCAGATCCTGGTATCTAAATACCATTCCCCACTAGAAGGAGCCAGGCAAGATTCAGGCAAGAGGCCCCAAGAGATGTTAAAATTAATGGATTAAAGTTTGGTGAGAAATAAGAAGGTACACCAGAAAATGCTTGTTAGTAAGCACATGATATTCACTAGCTTTACAACGGGAAAGCCTGGCAGATACCGTCTTGATCAAATGATCAAAGTCACCGATACCAGGCATGAGACAACATGATGTGTTCCTTGTATGACACACTGAGAACAGAGCGCCAGTTCCATGATATTTCTGCCAAAACTGCAGATTCAGGTTATGGAGTCTGAGTCTAATCATGAGGAAATACCAGACAAACCCAGGTTAAGGACATTCTATAAAGTAACTGGCCTGAAATCTTCAAAAACTTCAAGGTCACAGAGGGCCAGGAGAGACTGAGGAGCTGTCCCACATTGAAGGAAACGTCAGAGACTCGGCAACTAAATTCAGTGTGTGGTCCTGGATCAGATCCACAATGTATAAAGGCCATTGTTGGAATGGTCGGGGCTTTGCGGATTAGACGATCGTATTGAATGTCCGTGTAGACAGATCAATGCCAATTTCTTGATTTTGCTGGTTGTATTGCGGCCGTGTGGGAGAGTATCCTCATTTTAAGGAAATACGTACTGAGTTTGAAGTAGTAATGGGGTATCATGTCCTCAATTTACTCTCGACTGGTTTAGAAAAAAAATGCAAAAATATATAGAGAAAGTAATAAGGTAATGTGGTAGATCGTTAATTTTAAAATTTAAAAAAATCACAAAAATTAACAATTCAAAATTAAGTTTTTTTTTTTTTTTTTTTTGGAAAGTACTGCTAAAAAAGCAAGTCCTTCCCTTCACTACTACCTGAATACCTGACTACCCTAACGATTGTGTGGTCTGCATGTCCTTGGGAGAACTTCTGTTCTTCCAGCTGTCATTGCAGGTAGCTTGGGACAAAAGACTAGAAGAAAATATCTTTAATATTTTCATTGCTTCTCTGCCTAACCAAACACATATCACACATCGCTTGCTCCTCCGGTGCTTGCTTGATGCTTCTGGATGCAGAGACCAGAAATGGAGAGGAAGGTGCGGGTGGTTGGAGGGATGATGCAAAACCATGGCCCAGAGAGAATGAGCATTTGGTTCAGAGACCACGGGGTGTCTATGGGAGCCTCTTCCCAGGAAGGGGTTGACAAGAACCAAGTGAAACAAATCCAAGCAGGTATCACACCTGTAATTGTAGCACTCTAGGAGGCTGAGGCGGGAGGATCACTTGAGCTCAGGAGTTCGAGACCAGCCTGAGCAAGAGTGAGACCCTGTCTCCACTAAAAATAGAAAAAATTAGCCAGGTGTGGTGGCAGGTGCCTGTAGTCCCAGCTACTGGGGAGGCTGAGGTGGGAGGATTGCTGGAGGCCAGGAGCTGGAAGTTGCAGTGAGCTACGATTGCACCACTGCACTCCAGCCTGGGAGACAGAGTTCTCGTTGTCTTAAAAAAAAAAGATTTAATAAAAACAAGAAACTGAAAATAAATGAAAACTCTACACAGTAAGTTTTTAGGATGTAACTACAACAAAATTTAGAAATGTGAGATTTTAAACATCTATATTAATAAAGAAGAAATATTTTAAAAGAATGAGGTAAGTGTTCCACTCAAGAAGAAGCCTTTCCTCCCCCTAAAAACGTATAAGGTGGGAAATATTTTTAAATAACAGCAAAAACAAAACTTAATAAAACTGACTCAAGAATAAATGGAGTTTAGTGCAAACAGTCTCATCTCACCGGATCTTCTCCACAGCCCTGTGAGGTATTGCTATTGCTGCAGTTGTATAGGTGAGCGTGCCAATACTTGAAGTTAAGAAAGTAGCAGAGTCTGTACCTAAAACTCTGGTCTTCTGGATCCACTCTGATGTTCTTCCCATTTTTAGGTCACACTCTTCTCATCAGGGATTGTTAGCCCTGGGCCACGGCAGCTTGCAGACAGATAGAAGTGATCCCAGACTGGGGTCCGGGCAGGATGTTTACCTGCCTGGCTCCTGGGCCTGTTTCCCACTTTTTTTTTTTTTTAGTAGAGACAGGATCTCACTGTGTTGCCCAAGCTGGTCTCAAACTCCTGGCTTCAATCGATCCTCCCACCTCGACCTCCCAAAGTGCTGGGATTACAGGTGTGAGCCACCATGCCCAGCCTTGTTCCCCACTTTCATGCTACTCTGTTCCTCCCTTCCTAGAAACTTGTTGCCTTCTGCCTGGAAACCATGGTGGACTGACTCCTGAATCACAGGGCATTGTGGGAGACAAAAATATGGCGTGGAGGAGAAAGAGGCATTCTTGTTAGAGGATGCAGTTATCCTTTGAACGTTCTCCTGTGTCTGTTGCTGTTCGGCTCAGCATTTGACTTAATGTTTTCTTGTTCATAAATACATCCACCAATCTAATTCCTGTGTCGTCATGGCTTTGATGGCTGCAAAGCTCTTTGTTGGCGGAGCCTGGATTTTGCTTTTAATCGTTGGTTTCTACTTCTGAGCAGGTAAAACCTGCTGCGGTCGCCCCTCACTGGAGCTGCATGGGGAAAATGGTGAACTTTTCCTCTCCTCCCCTCTGAGCCCACCCTGGTCCCCTTAGTCAAACCACCTTTTCTCTGGCCTCCTTAACACCAAGCAAGGGTAGGAGGTGACCATTAGTCTGGTGGGCACACAGCACAGCTCGAGCAGTTCTGTGGCTCTACAGAAGGTCACTCCTTGACCCCTTCCTGTGACAGAGACTCCCCGAGGTCCACAGCCCGGCTCCACCACCTTGGGAGCAGAGCCATGGAGAACCCAGAGGGGTCCCTGGCTCAGAGGGAGGACTAGGGAGGAGGCGGACAGTGAGAACGGTTAGCACTGGGAGGGATTGATCCGCAGTGAGAAGCCAGTGGAGCAAATCACTGAGGCCAGGAGGGCCACGCAGGAGGTGGGGACACCCTGGAGACCTGAAGAAGAAATAGGAGGCAGGAAGCACCAGGAAACTGAGCTGGTTGAAGCCAGTGGCTCCTTACCCCTGCTGGGTTCCTCAGAGGGTGGGTCGTGGGTGCTGGGGGGCCAACTGGGACACTGGGTCCGTGGAGCCCTGGAGGTTAGAGACAGGAAAGGGACAGCCCCAGCATTTGTCCCAACCCAAAGAAGCCATCTGTTGTTTTCCCTCTAGAAAACCAACTAGTTTATTTTTTGAAATAAACTTTAGTTTTACAATTTTAGATGGGCAGAAAAGTCGTGAAGATAGTACAGAGGTCCCGTGACCCCCTGCTATGGTGCAAATGTGTCCCCCTAAGTTCATGTTTCGGAAATTTAATCCCCAGCGCAACAGTTTGGGAGGGGGGCGCCTGATGGGCGGTGATTAGGCTGTGGGGACTCTGCCATCCCGAGTGGACTAACGTTGCTGTCACAGGAGTGAGCGGGTTGCTATAAAGCAGTCGGCCCCTCGTGCTCTCTTACTGTCTCCCATTCTCTCGCCCTTCTGCCTGCCACCACGTTGCGGCAGCAAGAAGGCCCTCACCAGATGCCGGAGCCTCGACCTTGGACTTCCCAGCCTTCAGAACTGTAAGAAATTTCTTTTCTTTATGAGTTACCCAATCTACGGTATTTTGTTATAGCAACACAAAATGGGCTGACCCACCCACTCTATTTCCAGTTTCCCCTATCATTGACATCTGACGTTAGTGTGGTACCTCTCTTACAATTGGCTGCCACACCTCTGCGCTCTCGGGGGAGGCTGGGAAGAAAAGGCACTGCAGCTCTGGGTGGGAGCAGAAAGACTGCAGGACCCCCAGTGAGCTGTGGGGTGCAGGAGACACAGGAGGCTGGAGAGGCCAGCAGGGAGTTGGGACCAGGTCCCAGCGATCCCTCAAATCAGACCCCTGTCCCTTGCAACGGCTGCCTCTCCTGGCCACAGCGCTGGGCCCCGGGAGCTCCCCCACCATCACCAGCCCACCCTGCTGTTCTCCCACCCCCAGCCGGACTCCCCATCATCCATCCTGCCAGACCTGCTCAGCAGTGGAGCAGCCCTCGTAAATCAGTCCCTCCTGCCCTTTCATCCCTCTCTTGCTCCCCGCGGTGCACACAGCCATCTGTCTGGAGTAAAATCTCCCTTCTGGGGGCCGGGTTTCAGGGTCCCAGGGAAGAAGATGCTCCTGGGGTGCGCTCACCACCCGAGCAGGATTTCTCCTTGTTCTGCCCGGGTTGGGCCTGGCTGTTCAGGTCTTCTTTTCCTGTCCAGCCTCGCCCCTCGTCAATTGCCTGGAGGCCTTATTCGCATTTCCTTCTGCACAGAGCTGCTTGCCTCCCTGCAGGAAAATCCCCTGAGGTGGCCTTCCAGGAGGCTTTCTGGTATCTCCCTCTGACTGTCCCAACTGTCCCCTAGATCTACCTGATGGTGGGGCAGCTGCTAAAGATGTCCCCCCTGCTTGAGGAGCCTGCCTGGGCACAGCCACCTTTCCTTTGTGCTCTTATGGTGCCTTTCCCAGGGTCCACGCCTCTCCCTCGCAACACTATGAGACTGGCGCACAGATACCATTATTCTGTTTTAGAACGCAGAAGAGAGGCTCAGAGGTTAAACGTCTTGGCCCAAGTCCCACAGATGGACAGATGGTCAAGTCACCCTATTAGATGTTTTCATGGTCCCTTATATCATGCCTCCAGGGACTTAGGACATTTGCAATTTTGTATTTTATTTGTGTGGTTACTTGAATTCTCCAGAATGTAAGTCTCATGAGAACAGGGAACTTGGCACTGCTTTGTCCGCCACTATATGCCCAGTGCCTTGCCCTACTGCATGGTATATATTAGATGCTCAATAAATGTTTTTAAATTATTGAATAAATGGACAAGTTATAGGCAGAACATTCGTTCATTCATTCTTTCAGCCATAGACTGAGTGTCAGGCCCTTTGATGGGTCCTAGGGATAAAAGATGAATAAAATATAGTCCCCACACTTGAAGAAATCAGTTTTGTGGGCAGACAGACTTGTAAGTAAAAAATTACCACACAATGCAGAAAATGTCATAATCTAGGAATGTCTCAGGTGCTGTAAGAGAACAGAGGTGATAAACTCTTCCCAGGGGGTCAGGAAGGCTTCAAAGAGGAGGGGACTTGAAGGATGAGTGGCAGTTTACTTCCTGGAGGAGTGGGGAGGACAGGGTGAGGGAAGGGCATTCTAGACCAAGGATGAGACCTACAGGGGAGCAGCCCAGTGTGGCAGGATTTGAAGCCAGGCTCTCAGCTCTTCCCCTGCCCCACACAGGAGCCAGAGATTTCCCAGGTGTGCCCCGCAGGCTCCAGGTCTAGGAGGATCCCATCTGGGTCCAATCCAGACTGCAAGGGCTGCCACCCTCCTGTCATTCTCCTTTGACGGTGGGATACCAGAAGCCTCATCCGCAAGGGACTTCACATCTGAGCCAATTTGAAACCATCTTATGAGATTCCTTGGGCCAAAAGCTCAAATACGACCTATCTAGTCTGCTGATTCCACTCTCTCATCTTGTAATTCCATCCAACACATCAAGTCCACGGGGCACGGCTGTCTGCAGACAATTTCATGTGGTCTTTCTTGAGCTGTTTCTCTTGTTCACTCCTCTTTTCTTTGACAGGGATATAGCATAATCTGTCTGACTCTCAGTCCCCGATACCGCCACCTTTTCCATTCATTGTTGTTTAGATTGAGGGTGAGTTTTGCACAAGTGTAGGCAAAAGGAAGGGCGTCAGCGCTCTTGGGGGCCAAGGTGAGCTGTGGGCTTCACGGGAGGAGTGAAGGAAACAGGGCTGATCGTAAGTAAGTACCAGAGAGAAAGGAAAATGTAATCGACTCTGCGGGAGGAGGAGGGAGTTACAGGTGATAACCTAGGGGCTCCAAACTGGGATATGTAAGTTGTGTCTGAAATGGAAAAGGGTCCGATATCATGGTGATGAATGCCATCCAGGGTGGTGTCAGCTCATTGGAGAGATGCAGGCCACTTGTGCCTCTACATTTCAGAACATTTTCAAAAAGGAACCCAGTAATTTTCACCTAAAAATCAATTTGTGGGTTTTCTTTCCATGCCATCTATTGACGCATACACAAACCATCCCCACCCACGCCGGACCCTGGGAGTCCTGCCCTGCTATTTTGCATCAATTTTATTCTTACTTGTGTCTTTACAGAAAATGGCACGGAAATCACAGGTTTAGATACCTAGAAGTTATTACAGTTCCATGTTTCAAACACCTCAATATCAAGTTTCTTTCTTACTCTATGTACATTATTTACACACCAGGGGCTACAGTCTAACACTTCAAACCAACAGGGAACAAAGACAAGAAGAACTAGGGAGGGAGTTTCATGAACGGAATGAAGAAGAAATCAACTTTTGATACAGGATTAAACTCGTAGCTCACTGTCTCAGGCCTTTCTCTGGCGAAGTATTCCCTGCAAAGGAGGGTGGGATGATAGAAGGAAATGTCACAGGGGTGGGGGGATCACGTGCCTGGCCTGGGAATCCGGGTCCCGCAAGCTCAACTAGGCTATGTGCCCCCATTTCTAATGGGAATGGTAAAGGCTAGGGTGGAAAGGACAGATGCAGAACCGAAAGGTCCACCCACCAGCAGGCAGAAGGAAGCTCCCTGGCCCTTAGCCCATCATGGTTACTGTGTCTGTCTTATTCTAGGGGACGTGCTTCCCCGCACGCACCCGGCCTGAGGTGTGTGTGCCTGCAGCTTAGGGGGCTTAATGGTAGCCTCCCACCTGCCCTCCCTGATGCCTTTCCCCACTCTTCTTGCAGCCAGCCCTCGACGGATGTGTACAGCCCCTGGCCCACCCCCAGGCTTGACCTCTCTGGATCAAGCTGAGGACTGTGGCTTCCCAGGTGTCATTTAACAGCTGGACTGGGTTGCTCCAAGGCAGGGCACATGCGGTCCGAAAGTTTGCAAGGGGCTCTGGGAGAGGAGGATCTTCACAGCAAGTCAAGGTCACAGGTAGCGTATTGGGAGAGTCAGGATGCTGCAGAGGGTTTGGACACCCGCATGGGGCAGTGAGCCGCAGCCTCTGTGAGAGGTGTCCCTCGCTGCAGGGCACAGGACTTGGGCTCACCACAGGTATTGTACATCACCACATGCTGTGCTGTCACCTCCCACTGGGAGGAACCGGTGGGGCAGGCTGGGCGTGGAGGGGGAGGGTTC
>CAUYSK010042504.1:0-12561 GCA_963575035.1 Avahi laniger | reverse complement strand
GATTCCATCCCTGTTTGCTTCTCTTAAGAGCCATTTGGCTCTTATACCAGACAGCACGTGCTCCTGTCTTTCAATAACCTTCACATCTGGCCTTGAAGGTACCACTGGATATTTTGAAAATTTTAGCAAGTTTTGAGAGATGCTAGAGGATTTAGGCCTCTAAGCAGCTAGCTTCTAATGCTTTCCTGGCCCTACCCGGCAAAAATAAAAACCAAACATTTACTGAGAGTTTAATGTGCAAATCTTAAAAACTCTTGTAATAACATGTTAAGCATTTGCATAGTCTTTGTCACATGACGAAGTCTTTTCTAAGTGCTTTAACTGTATTGATTAATTGAGTCTTCTCAACAACCTTACGATGTGTTGTCATCATCACTGCTATTTTTACAGATCAGGCAAGAGGCACAGAGAGGTTAAGTAACTTCCCCAAGTTCATCCAGGCAGTACGTGGTGAAGCTGGGGTTTGAACTTGAGGAGCGCGGCTCTGGAATCCATGTTCTTAACCATGAGAGTTTTCCAACTTCCTGTAACACAACAGGGTGGTTTTATGAGGAGGCAAAGGAAGCAGTCACAGCCCGTATTCCTTGAGAGCCTGCTACGCGCAGAGGTCCAGATGCCTGAAAGAGCCACCACTGCGGTGTGTGCACACACAGACACACGCACGCTAACCTTCTGCCGGGGCCTCGGATGACCCTGGTTAAGCCTCCAGGTCTCAGGTAGGGCTGAACAGCGAATACCCATGGGCACCTCCAGACATACTCATTTTATTACATTGCCCAGAAATTCTCCAACAAAAATGACAGTTTCTACTTTGTCGAAGGTAGAAAGCATGCACGCTCTGTGTATTATATTTCATAGCCCCTCAGCGGTTTCCTCCACAGAGCAGCTCAGAAAGCCTTGGGTGGATGCAGGAATGAGGGGGAAGGGACAGGCCCACTAAGTGGTTTTCACGCCGTGTTCTGAGGAACCCTGGGGTTCCGTGGAGGTGCTGCAGCAGCACCAGGGATCGAGAGAAGGGCCTTGCAGAGGAGAGGCAGAAGAGACCCTTCTCCCCACTTCTCCTGTCCATTCTCGTCCCACTTCAACCAGAGGAGCTCTGCCTCCGTGTTTTTCATACCTTTAAATAAATCTGCCGCTCAAACGGCATTTGAGGGGAGAATAGAGAACGACACTCTCCGCATTCCCACTGCTCAGCCTGCAACGGGTGTGTTGATATGGCCGGTGACATTCCAATCTCTCTCTGCCTTTGAGACCCTCATCCTGCTCCTTGATGATGTTTGACACATGGGTCACAGCCCCTCTCGGAGGGTCTGTCTCTGCTAAACTCTCCTAACAGATGCGGAGCCAGCTCTCCAGTCACCGGGATGCAGGTGTCTGTTTTTAGGTGGTCTGTCATTGAGTCCTTTCCTGCATTCCCACATCCACCCTAGGACAGGCAAACTCGGGCCAGGCAGTCTTGGTGCGTCTTGGCGACTCTGTCGGTGGGAGGTGCCGGGAAAGCATCCTCTACTGTCTTCTTCAGGGTCCTATCACTAGAGCCCAGCGGTTCTCCGTGTGTAGTTCTGTCCTTGTTAGAAATGCGGGTTCCCAGGTCCACCCAGACCAACTGAATCAGGAAGTCTGCAGGGGGGCCCTGCGGTCCGTGCTTTACCAAGCCCCCAAGTTTGTTCTGCGGCTCGGTAGAGTTCGAGAACTTCTGCTGCAGATCATTAGCGTCAGCAGCGTCGGCGCAGCTTTCTGTGCACCCCACTGAGTCGGCAATCCCGTGGTAACCAAGCTCTAGATCTCAGAGCTGGGAAGAGTTCGGGAAGACCTGTTAGGATCATATTTATTTGCATATTATGATTTGAGGAACTTGCTTGGACCACGCAAAGGTGTATGAAAATCAGAACCCACGTGACTCCCGTGGCAGAAAAACCCTCATCACTTTCTTCTATTTAGGTCTTTCAAGAGAGAAAACATCAGGCAGGATTTTGTTTAGTTCTGCCCAAAAAACAAGTCAGGAATCCTGGCTGGGAAGACTGAAAAGCCACCTGACGTCCCAGTGTGCAAAACCACCCAGAAGGACAGGATCAGAGCAAGTGGCTTTGGGAAACGTCCTGCTTTCAGGCACTAGGAAGTTCTAGTCACGTATCCTCGGGAAGGCTCACTCCTTCCTTTTAAAAATAAGTCATTTGTTTTCACTGGTGGCTAGAGATTCCGGAATATTCCATTAAGCTTTTCGGGTACTATGCACGCTAGAAATGTCAAGGAGGAAATAATTGCTGGAGAGGGTCACCCTGCAGTGTCTTCAGAACACTGAAATGCCTGGTCCTATTAACACTAAGCCTTGTGGGGGCCCAGGTTCTGTGCAGTGCTTGACTCCAAGGTTATGCTGTGGCGTTTATTGCCTGTGGCTACTTTTCTAAACACAAAGGAAGGCTTAACAGATGCTGAGTTGGTTATCATTTTTCTTCTTCAGTGTCCGTTTGCAAACGCTTTTGCCTTTTTCTTTCTCATGGATGTGCACTGAGTCTTTCCAAAAGACTGCAGCAACGACCCCACCTTTCCCTGCGTGCCATTTCTGCAAAAACACACTACTGTATGTGTGCAAGATGGAGAGGAATCATTTCAGAAAGGCATCTGACTCCACACTTTGAATCGTGTTCTTTTTATACATCAACCAAGAACAAATGCATTTCTCAATTATAAAACCCATCTGTGAGGTGCCTTTCAAAGCAGGCAGTTGGGCGGCCAGAAAGTTGATCAAATTCTGAAATCATCTTGAAACAGCAGTCACCCGCCACCCCACTGCACATTTGCTTGTGCAATATGATAGTGTTGTATGTCTCGCTTTCTAAGTTGAACACGTTTTCCATTTATTCCAACTGGCGCCAAAGTGATTCCAAACCACTGAGGGTGACAATAAGCGGTGATAACGGCCTCTTGGAAAGAATTGTCACCAATTCACTTTAACCTTCCAGTCCCTGAGCTGGAATCAGTTTTCCTTGACTGAAATAACCACCCCTTCCTCCTGGGAGGTTTTGGCTGGTGGCTTCCCTAACACTGCGTGGAAGGAGTCCTGTTCTCAAAACTCCAAAGCTGTAATGTCGAGAAGCCAGAAGAGACTTAGAAGCCATTTGTTATGGGTCGAATTGCGTCTCCCCAAAAGATGTTCAAGTTCTAACCTCCAGGACCTGTGAATGTGACCTTATTTGCAAATAGAATGTTAAGGTGAAGTCATTAGGGTGGGCACCAATCCAATAAGACTTGTGTCCTTATCCATAGGGGAAATTTGACCACAGAGACACACACCGGGAGAATGCCGTGTGAAGATAAAGGCAGACATTGGGATGATGCATTGGTAAGAGAAGAAATGCCAAAGACTGCCAGCAAACTGCCAGAAGCCGGGAGAGAGAAATGGAACAGATCCTCCCTCAGAGCCCTCGGATGGAACCAACCCTGCTGACACCTTGGTCGCCGATTTCTAGCCTCCAGAACTACGAGAAAATACGTTTCTGTCGTTTAAGCCACTCGGTCTGTGGTGCTTTGCTGTGGCAACCCTAGGAAATTACTGCACCATCCAATCCACCTAAATTTGCAGGTGAGCGTCCGCGTGCCAACTAACTGCACAGTTACGGTAACACTGAGGCTTCTTAGAACTGACTTGCAGCCCAACAATCTTTCCCTTACTACAGCATTAAACTCACCCCCAAAGGAAATAATCATAGGCTTTGCCTTGACAGATCATTGTAGCCTCACTCTGCAGGGCTTGTTTTCAAACCAAAACCTCCCTCCCAAGTACCAAAGGGCTGAGAATATGTAGACGCCCAAGACTCAGCCCTTCCGGCCAGCAGGTCTCCTCGTGGCAAAGGTTTCCTTAGCTCCAGTGCCGCGAAGTGTCGCGGAGCCACTTTGAACAGAAGAATGGGAGGAGCTAATGTTGGTTAATGAGGGGCTGAGATGAAAGGGAAACGGTTGAATCTCTGTCTTCTTTCTTCTCATCCCTGGGACCAACCTGGTCTAGAGACAAATGTGAGACTACTTCGGTGGTCATCGCGTCGCCTCTTCCTCTCTTGAGTGCCCTCTGGTGTTGTCGAGTAATAACAGCAGTTAGCTCATCAGACGGTTGGAACGATGCCTGTGCAAACTCAATTTGCTTTCCTTCCTTCCTTCTTCCTTCCTTCCTTCCTTCCTTCCTTCCTTCCTTCCTTCCTTCCTTCCTTCCTTCCTTCCTTTCTTCCTTCCTTCCTTCCTTCCCTCCTTCCTTCCTTCTTTCCTTCCTTCCTTCCTTTCTTCCTCCCTCCCTCCCTCCTTCCTTTTTTTTTAAAGAGACACTCAGGCTGGAGTGCAGTGGCATGATCATAACTCACTGAAATCTCAAACTCCAGCCTCCTGAGTAGCTGGGACTACAGACAAATGCCACCATACTCAGCTAATTATTTTTAAAAAAATTTTTTTGGAGATGAGATCTTGCTATGTTGCCTAGGCTGGTCTCGAACTCCTGGTCTAAATGCTGGGATTACAGGTGTGAACCACCTTGCAGAGTTACAGTTTCTTAATTTAGAAAGCTGGAGGAATTCTCTTGGGTAACTCATTTGCTGAGTCTAGTATCTTCCAACTTTCCAAGGACAACAGAGGTGGTGATTCTGAGCTCAAATTTTAGTTTGCTTTCTCACTGTTCCTAGCACTCTTTCTAACCTCAAATTTCACTACTGCATGTATGGAGACTGTCTCTTACACTGACTTCTTCCTGTTACACGGACCCTTCCCACACCTCACATCAACTCTTCCTGAAAAAATGGAAGAAGAATCTGACCCCACTTCCTTCAGCACACTAGGAGTGCAGGGCTAGCCTCAGAAGCAGAGTTTCTGGACCTGGGTGTCACTGACATTGGGGGTTCGATCCCCCTTTGTTGGGGGTGCCCGTGATTGCAGGATGTTTAACGGCATCCCTGGTCTCCACCCAATAGAGACTAGTAGTACCCCGTCAGCTTGTGACAACTAAAGATGTTTCCAGCTATTGTCAAATGTACTCTAGTGTACCTGAGAGCTGTGTTCCCCAACCCCTGGACCATGGCTGAGTGCTGGTCAGTGGCCTGTTAGGAACTGGGGGATGCATCACCTCCTGAGCTCTGTTTCCCGCCTCGTTGGAATAATTGTCTTCCATGAAACTTAGGAACCAGGCACACAGCAGGAGTGAGTGGCAAGCTTCATCTGTATTTACAGCCGCTCCCCTCCCCATTGCTTGCATCACTGCCTGAGCTCCACCGCACCCGCCCATGGAAAAATTGTCTTCTGTGAAACCAGTCCCTGGTGCCAAAAAGGTTGGGGATCACTGCCCTAGGGGGTAAAATCGCACCATCAGTTGCTCTAATTCTCCTTATATTAAAACCACAACAAAAAGCACCTTTCACTCCTTGAAAACGGAGCCACCATTCATAAAGTTCTCTTTGATTGTTGGATGTCATACATAATCTATTTTTATATTTTCAATTAATCTAATGCTATTTTATTATGACACCACTGGTCCAATTAACAAACACATTATTCCAATCTACGGTTGGAATAGAAACCACCAAAATATATGTCAAACATATGTACATATATTTAATGTTACTTTTTTGATTGTGAACAGCATTATTTATACTCAAAAGTTGTTTGCAGAGCATTTAGTAATGTTCTAGAATACTCTTTTATATATTTTCTTATGAAATTCTCAAAATAATCCAATAGACTATGTATTATAGTCCTTGATTTTTTTCTTCAATATTTCACTTTTAGAGGCATTAAATGATTTGATCGAAGCCATACAGGAAGAGGAACTAGTTAGTGACAGAGACTGTTTCCACAATTCCAAGCTGAGTTTGTGACACTTCACCAGCTGCTTCCCTGAGCATGGACAACAGACATGCGGCCCCGTTGTCTTGTCTGTGTCACTGGTACTGCCTTCCATGACCACTGAAGATTATGGTTGTTAATAACCGTGGTATTAGGAAAGAGCGGTGCACCCAACATCACTAGAGCTCACTGTGCTTCAGGCACGGTGCTAAGCCCCTGTCTCCTGTCATCCTTACAACATGTCCACAAGGGAGAAATTATCATCACTACTTCACAGATTAAGAGATGGAGGTGCAAGAGGCTAGGCCACCTGCCCGGGTCACAAGTGAGTTGGTGGGCTGGATTCAAGACCTTCTGTCTGACTCGGACACCCATGCATTTACCTCCCAGCTCTACTCCCCAGGGCTGTACTCCTACAGCTCTCAACTGGCAGATAGAAATCCCCCAGTTCCCTAGCCAAGAACCAGGTTTCCTTCAAAGAGGCTTTGTTTCCACACTTGCTTCTCTTCCTCAAAATATCATATAATTGTTTTTATCTATGTAGATTTTGCAATGTTTCACCTAAACAGTTATATTGCATTATTTAAGTGAAAATCCAGTTTGGGGGTCAAAATAATTTTTTTCCCTGATTGATAAATGCTATGTTGGTAGCAATCACAGGAGCAGCAGCAGCAGCAATAACATAAAAAATAATAATCATAATCAGGAAAGTCTCCTTCATTTCACTAAAGATGCATGGAATGGCGAGAAGTGATTTTACCATAATGGTGGCATATTACTTTTGCAGGGCTGGCAGAACAAAGTACTGCATGGTTGTGCCTTGGTATACCCGAGGGATTGGTTTCAGAACCCCAAGAGGATATCAAAATCTGCAGATGCTCAAGTCCATTTATATAAATGGCATAGCATTTATATATAACTGACACACATCCTCCTATATACTTTAAATCATCTCTAGATTACTTATACTTAGTACAATGTAAATGCTCTGTAAATAGTGTTATGCTGTATTGTTTTTATTTGTATTACTTTTATTGTGTATTATTATTTTTTATTTTTTTCAAATATTTTCAATCTGTGGTTGGTTGAATCCTCGGATATGAATGGTCAACTGTACTACAAACTGGGTGGTCTAAAACACAAAAATGTATTATCTTATAGCTCCGGAGGGTAGAAGTCTGAAATCAAGGTATTGGTAGGGCCACGCTTTCTTCAGAGTCTCTGTGGAAGGATCCTTCCTTGTCTCTCCCAGTTGCTGGTGGCCTCAGGTGTTCCCTGTGGCTGCCTCACCCTGTTCTCTGCCTCCATCTTCATACGGGCTTTCCCCACGTCTCGTGCCCTACCATGGCTGTCTTCTTATAAGGACACCAGTTACACTGGATTAGGAGCTCGCCCTACTCCAGTATGACCTCATCTTAACTAATTACATCTGCAATGACTTTATTTCCAAATAAGATCACATTTTTCTGAGAATTAGGACTAGGAATTAGGACATCAACATATCTTTTTTATGTGGGATACAGTTCAATCCACGGCACATAGCATTAGGGCTTACCCTTAAATCTAATGAGTTATGATCAGGACTTCTGCAGTATTTGGTATTGCTTCAGGATAATTTCTGGGAGTTGGGATACATGTGAGACATTGTTGGTCTGGTCTCACAAACATTCAAGAAGGAAACAAGTAGAAATGAACAGAACCGTCCTTGCTCCTTGTTCCTCTGAAGGTACGGGAGACAGATTTGGTTGGTGAGAAATCTGGTGCAAATATTACAAGAAAATGAACATGAGGAGGAGTCCCACAAGACATTTGCTTGTGCCCATGGGCCTAGGAGATTTGATCAGCTTGGGAATAGGGCCAGGCACGTTTTTATGCATGATTTTCTGGGAACTGGATACAAGGAGAGACATACTATGGCTCCTCTGCAATGTTTGGCTACTTCTGCCAAAGACCTAAAGCGACAGCTGTTCTCCTGGATTCTGAAGAGAGGTAAACAGGACTTGTTGGCAAATGGCAGTTCGAGATGAGAGAAGGCTCTTCACAGCTGGGCAAGGACCATTCGCCACACAGCACAGCCACCGGCAGTCACTTGCAGCTACCCCCCATCTCCACCATTTTATTCTACATCCTGCCTAATGGCAAACACATGTCACCTTCTTACGTGAGCAGTGTGATAGCCACCTCCAAGATAGCCACCAGCAATTCTCAAGTCCTGTTATTCACATCTTGTGTAGTCCCCTCCCATAGGAACAGAGATGGCATGTGTAAACAATAGGATGTCCCAGGAGGACGGTGTGTGACTTCTGAGGCTAGGTCATAAAAGCTCATCTGGCTTCTGCCTTGTTCCATCTTGGGTCACCATCTATGGGTGAAGCCAGCCATCATATTGTGAGAATACTCAAGCAAGCCATGGAAAGCCACTGAGGTCTCCCCCCAGCAATCAGTATCAACTTGCCAGGTATGTGAGTGTGCCTCCTTGGAAGCAAACCCTCCAGCCGCAATCTAGTCTTCAGATGACTGCAGCCCCAGTTGACATGTTGACAGCAACTACTTGAAAGACCCTGAGCCCGAAGCACCCAGCTAAGCTGCTCCTGAATCCCTAACCCACTGGAACTGTGAGATAAAACAATGTTTGTTGTTGTTTTAAGTCGGTAAGTTTCAGGGTGTTTTGTTACACAGCAATAGGTAACTAATACAGTGTGTCTTCCCCACAACCCCACAACCCCACAACCCCGTACAGTAGGTAAGACAGAGTTCACAAATGAGGAACTATCCATGATGGCTGTAATTGGAACATGATGTGTTCCTTTCCAATCTAAAGGACTTCAACGAGAAGAATCCCTTCACCATGATGCTGTGGGGATTATTTTGTCAGTGCTCCAAGCAGCAAGCCAGTTTTCCAAATTCTAACTACGTAACTTGCTAATTGCAATGTCCAGGCCAAAGAAGCTGGGCCTGGCCTACCCAGGAAGCAGTGATCTACAACTAATAATTACACTAATGCACTCGAAGGCATATTGTGAGGGTTGTGATGAATGTGTCATATATCTCCACTGAAGTTCTCCACAGCATTAAACCGCAGCATGAGACCCTACATGGAAGACTTGTTCACTGTCTGGAAGGTCGGAAGCATGGATCATGTTACTCGGGCTGTAGCGCATCTGTTTTTGGAATGAGGTGTACTTGAAGCTGGCAGGAAGCTTCTGTTAAAGGCCCGCAGAGGTTGCTTTGACGTCTTCTTGATGTCCCTCCAAATATTACAGATCACACCAGTCACGTGGGGGACAGAATACTGAGAAGCTTCTGAGGCTCTGGTGCTGACTGTCAGTGGGAGATCCCAGTTCCTCGCTCGTCTGTCCACGGCCTGCTGGAGTGTCCTCACATGGCGGCTGGCTTCCCCCAGAGACGGTGGCCCAAGAAGGAGCAAGGCAGAAGCCAGAAGAGTTTTTATGACCTAGCCTCAGAAGTCAGAATTTATCTTTTAAAGAAATGGTCCCTCATATACGAAAATCATCCTCCAACAGCGAGCTTTCTCCCCTGAATCGGTTCTTGAACTTGACTGTGCATTAGAATCACCCAGAGAATCTAGCAAAGTGCAGATTTCAGGAACCCCCTCAAGCAAGTCTTAACTAAGCCCAGAAAAATGCTTCCCATGATTTTAATTTACAAACATGTGTGGGACCCATTTATTAGCCAGTGTATTTGACAAATCCATTTTGAGCCCCCAGCCTGGCCTCCTCTCATTACAGCAGTAGGTGTGGGGCATTGGTCTAACTGCCCCCTTTACTAAAAGTGTTGTAAAGCCTGCGTGTTAACTCTCGCTAACTCTTGTGTTAGCTTTCTCTCTCCCTGGCTCCCTTCCTGAGGCAGTCAATGAGGGTTAAACACAAGGGTTTTGGAATCAGACAAATCAGACCTGGCCCCGGATGGGTTACTCCAGACCTACATGCCATTGGGCCAGTTACCTAACCTGGCTAAGCCTTGCTTTGTCCATCTGTAAAATGGAGGTTGTTATTACTTCACTAGGGCTGCCAAAATATCACATTCTGGGTGGCTTAAACAACAGAATTTTATTTTCTCACATTTCTGGAGGCTAGAAATCTGAGATCCAGGTGTTGGCAGGGTTGGTTCCTCCCAAGGCCTCTGCCTGGCTTGTGGATGGCCGCCTTCTCGCTGTGTGCTCGCATAGTCATCCTGCGTGTGTCTGTGTCCTATTTCCTTTTCTTACAAGGACATCAGTCACATTGAGTTAGGGCCCACCATGTGGCCTCATTTTAACTTACTTGCCTCTTTAAAGACCCTGTCCCCAAGCATGGTTACATTCGAAGGCAGTAGGGCTGGGGCTTCAACGTGTGAGTGTGGAGGGCGCACAGGTCGTCAGCCCACAGCAGAGGCGACTGGGTCATTGTGAACATTAAATAAGATAAGGCACATGAAGCCGAGGGTGTCCTGTGCTATCAGACACAAACTCTCATTTCCATTCCTACCAATTTTAGTGGCACTATGTGGAAAAATTGCCTGTAAAAAGTGGGTGGCACGCAGGAACACTGGCTTTCCTTTCAGGGGCTAATCCCCTTAAAACATCTGGTCTGCCCCACCCCCACCCCAGGGCCGGTGCAAACCGTCCCCATGAAAAGGTGGCGCAGGGATCTGAGCAGCTGCAGCGCACAGGCCTGGCTTCCCGAGGAGGCCTTTCGTGGAATCTGAGCTCAACACTTAAGACTGGGCTTCTTTTCAAAGGAGCTGAGGGCTCAAGCACTTTGTTGCACCTAATCCTTTTTCAGAAGACAGGGAAAGGCATTTTAATACAGCCACAAAACCCTCATTTTGGGCTTGCGAAGGGCTCTGGTGGATTTTCCCACTCGGCCTCGCCTCCCTGCAAGGCCGCGTACCAGAAGCGAGGCCAGCACACCCACACCGCGACCGTCTGATGGGGCCAAGACCGGGAACTGCGGGCGCCTGCAGTGTGCGGTGCGCCCTGCCCCGCATGGGCTGGAGTCCTGCTTCCCAGGTGCACTCTGCTCTGAGAGGCCACTGCAAGGTGATGTCCCCACTCTGCACCATGAAGGGAGCCCAGCGCCCCCAAAGCACACCGCTGCAGAGGCTGCGACAAAGGGACTCATCCCTTCACTTCCTTGTTACCCATTAGGGTGTCAAAGTGAAAGGCAGTGGGGCTTGGGGAGCCCCCAAAGCAGGCAAATGTGAAGTGCTACGACTACAAACACTGACTAACTCTGGGTGGCCTCAGTGTTAGCTCTGTCCCGATGTTCCCCCGTCCCCTGGTCCCCAGAGTCAAGAATGAGTACTGGTACTGAGTCCAGCGGATGATAGAGTGATCACAAACACAAAGCAATTTTGTACAGTTTATCACATAAAAGAAAGAATGAACGTAAAGAAGGAAGGGACGTAGAGTGAAAATATGTTCCAGAGAGAGTGGAACAGGTGAGGAAAGAGCCGAAGTCTGAGCACACCCTCCCTTTTATAAGCTCACTAGTTTGTCCTGCCTTTTCTTCTGGTAGGATTGGTTGTCCTTTCCTTTTGGGGTCATTGACAGGTTGCGGTTATATAACAGCTTAGTTATGTAATAGTTTTTCTGCACATGTGTCTTTCCCAGAATCCTTCATGAAGCCCCACCCACATCATGCTAATTAGATGGTAATGAGCTCTAAGTCAGTTAAAGGTCACTAGGAACTTTTTACTATGTATGTTCCCACTAGGGAACAGCTCCTAACTGCAGTTTGGTTCCTAGCTACGACTAGGTTCCTGCTCTCTACCCTTAGCCACTTCCTTGCCACTTGTTTACCCTCCGCCAGACCTAATAACACCAAGACTTCAGGATGAATGCACAGCATCCGCTTGTTTTGGGGCCCAGGGTCTGCTTTAATAGAATGCTGGCTTTCAAGAGATGAGGGTAGACAGGAAGCAACACGGATGTGAGTTTGAAGACTTGGGCAAGGAACTTTCCACCTCCAGGTCTCTGCTTCTTCATCTGGTTGGATCAATGGCCTCTAATACTCTTTCCAGCTCTAATGGTTTATGATTTCATAGTTCTGGCTACACCTAAGCTGACTAAACTTGACCCATCTGGCTCAGCCCAGCTAGCAATCAAGCTGAGCCAGGCTGAGCTGGACTGAGTCTGAAAGTTGATATTCACTTTTAAAGAGAGAGAGAGAGGAAAAGAGAGAGAGAATATACAATATGCTATCTCAGAAAACCAAGCTTGCAGATCCCTAATTCTGTTTGGAATTATGAACATCCATAACTTTCCCAGATTTCTCTGGGGGAATAGCCCAGCAACAAATCCATGTCCTATTGTTTTTGAGTCAATAGGTCTCAGATAAGGTCCAAGCATTTGTATTTTGCACACCCCAAGTAATTTAAAAGCTCTTCAAAATATGAAGGCTACTGTTCTAGACCATTTTCCTCTTGCCTAACCAGACTTTCTGCTCTTGCCTTTTCCTAGAATTTCAGCAACCTAATCTCAAGGAAACCTTTACCACATTTACAAAGTGGCCCAAATTATGCTTCATGTAGATTCTACCATTAACAGGACCCTCACGAGGATATAGAAAGATTAAGACAATGGCCCAGAGAGCCACTGAATTTATTTTCTCAAAAATATTCTGAATCCCAGCAGAATGGGTAAAAGGGATTGCTTGGTTGATGGAATTCCTGGGCCTTGTTTCTGCCTTGAACTCATTTTGGCCTCAAATATCACAGAGGCTTTCTTTGCCTCTCAAC
>CAUYSK010042502.1:0-45832 GCA_963575035.1 Avahi laniger | reverse complement strand
ATAAAAGTCTAGTTATATTATTAGGTTGGTACAAAAGTAATTGCAGTTTTAGCATTGTTCAAATTTGCTGTTTGATGTTGAATACATTCTTAAATAAATGTGGTTATGTTATACATCATTTTAATGTGCATTTCTCACTTTATGGTTTTTTGGTAATGACTTATTACTTGCTGTTTATATTTATTTTAGACTATGAAAATGATGTTAGACAAAAAGCAAATTCAAGTGATTTTCTTATTCGAGTGCAAAATGGGTCATAAAGCAGCTCAGACAACTCCCAAAATCAACGATGCATTTGGCCCGGGAACTGCTACTAAACGTACAGTGCAGTGGTGGTTCAGGAAGTTTCGCAAAGGAGAGGAGAGCCTTGAAGATGAGGATCGCAGTGGCTGGCCATTGGAAGTTGACAACGACCAACTGAGAACAATTGTCGAAGCTGATCCTCTTATGACTACATGAGAAGTTGTCGAAGAACTTACCGTTGACCATTCTACAGTCGTTTTGCATTTGAAGCATATTGGAAAGGTAAAAGCTCGATAAGTGGGTGCCTCATGAGCTAACCAAAAATTTAAAAAATCGTCGTTTTGAGGTATTGTCTTCTCTTCTTGTGTGCAACGATGAACCCTTTCTCGATCAGATTGTGAAGTGCAATGAATAGTGGGTTTTATACGACAACCAGCAACAACCAGCTCAGTGGTTGGACTGAGAAGAAGTTCCATAGCACTTGCCAAAGCCAAACTTGCACCAAAAAACGATTACGGTTGCTATTTGTTGGTCTGCTGCTGGCCTGATCTACTACAACTTTCTGAATCTTGGCAAAACCATTACATCTGAGAAGTATGCTCAGCAAATTGATGAGATGCACTGAAAACTGCAACGCCGGCAGCCAGCATTGGTCAATAGAAAGGACCCAATTCTTCTCCATGACAATGCCTGACACGTTGCACAACCAACACTTCAAAAGTTGAAAGAATTGGGCTATGACGAAGTTTTGCCTTATCTGCCATATTCACTTGACCTCTCGCCACCTGACTATCACTTCTTCAAACCACTTCTTCAAGCATCTCAACAACTTTTTGCAGGGAAAAATGCTTCCACAACCAGCAGGACACAGAAAATTCTTTCCAAGAGTTCGTCAAATCCCAAAGCACAGATTTTTATGCTACACGGATAAACAAACTTATTTCTCATTGGCAAAAATGTGTTGATTGTAATGGTTCCTATTTTGATTAATAAAGATGAGTTTGAGCCTAGTTATAATGATTTAAAATTCACAGTCTGAAACTGCAATTACTTTTGCACCAACCCAATAACTTCCTGGGCATGAGACCTTCTGAATGGATTTGGAGCATTTCCTCCATCTTCAAAAGGTTAATGCTTAACTTCTTCAAACTACTGCCCCATTAGTTTGTTGACCATTTCATCTAAACATGATTTCTCATGATTGATCTGATTCTTCTCAGCTCTTACAGTTGATTGGCTTATGACTCCAAGTAAACCAATTAAAGAAAGCATATATATTTCTATTTAGTAGGTATGTGTTTTTGATACCACAATATGCCTAGCCAATCTGGAAAAAAAGGAGAATGTCTAATTAGCAGAGTGAATAGTTAATTATGAAGGGGACCTTTGGGGGCAAAAAATTATGCTGCTCTTAAGTTACTCTTGTAATGTGGGGGTTATTTCCTGAACAGAGGTTAAAAGCTGGGGAAATGTTGGATACCACAAAATTCTTAGTGTATTGCTGTCACTCCAGGTTGCTGTTGCACCTTAAATATTCATGTCAGCGAGTCATTTGTTTTAAACCAACAGGAGACTTAAAATACACAGATGGGTTTTGGCATTAAATTCTTTCATAGTCCATTAAGCGAGTACCTTCCATACAGCGCTGAGCTAGTAACTGTGCGCACAGTCCAGGAGCCTCTCCAGTGTAAGCACTTCAGTTAAAGCTCTAACCACCTACGCATTTATCTCATTACAGAAAAAAAGAAGAATAAAATATGGAGGCTTTGAGAGGGTGGTTAACAGTTATGTTCAAATGTGTCGGATACTTAGAATATATTCAAATACAGAATTTCAATGGTAATTCTGTTTTAAGATGTGATGTGTATGTATATGTGTACTGTATTGTAATGTTTGTTTCTGTTTTTAGGGACTTATCCTTTTGTAACGTCTTCAAACTGTACTGTTGGAGGTGTTTGTACCGGTTTGGGTATGCCCCCTCAAAATGTTGGGGAAGTGTATGGAGTTGTGAAAGTTTACACAACTAGAGTTGGTATTGGTGCCTTTCCTACAGAGCAAAACAATGTAAGTGTATTTCTCAGTAAATCTAATTCAAAAAGTATTAAAATAAGTATTCGAGGCTGGGCACAGTGGCTCACACCTGCAATCTGAGCACTTTGGGAGGCTGAGATGGGGGGGGTGATCGCTTGGGGCCAGGCTTCAACACCAGCCTGGGCAAGACCCCATCTCTACATTACAAAAAAAAAATAGCCAGGTGTTGTGGTATGGGCTTGTAGTCCTAGCTATTCAGGAGGCTGAGGAAGGAGGATTGCTTGAGCGCAGGAGTTCGAGACTGTAGTGAGCTATGATTGTACCACTGCACTTCAGCTTGGGTGACAACAAGACCCTGTCTCTGAAAAATATATCTAGGTAAATATTCATGCTTCAATTTTTTTCCTTAGTGAGTTCTCATCTCCCATGTCTTTCACTTGATTTACAAAATTGATCACAACAATATTTTTAAAAATAGATATAATTATAGTGATGCCAGAATTTAAGAAGTAATTAAATGGTAGCTTTAATCAGAAAGGTACAAATTAGGGAATAGGTAGATATAGATAGGAAAAATAGGTTGTAAAGACTGGCTGTAGCTTAGATCTTTGAGCATTATTTTCAATCTTAATTTTCTTCTAAGGGGTACTGTGATATCAGCAACTACTTGTTAGATGGATTTGTCTTATTCTTTCCAGGAAAAACATGAAACTACAGTTGTTTTTGAAAGAATTGGCTAGATTCGTCTATTTTAATAAATACTTGTTAACAACTTATTCTTAATAGGCAGCATTTAATTGATTTTTTTTATCAATCTAAATTTTAGAAAGTTACGTAACGTAAAAAATATTGGTAAAAAATGATAAAATGGATCTGTTAATAAAGCTGAGAAGGGGATTTTTTTTATTGCTCTTTTGCTTTAACTCAGGAAAATTTTTTTTTGATGACCCTTTTCCTGTAGTAGTCACATCGATTTTTTTTTAACTTTCTATTTCACTAATCTATTTCCTTTTAAATTATTTTTTTTTCAAAAATGATAAAACCTCCTTATAGCCACGAAATAACTACAAGGACTAACACTACCTGTTTGTTAAAAAAAGACAAAGTAAAAATACCCTACCACAAATCTTGCCCAAAGACACTAAAGAACCTACTCCCTGCATCCTGCTTACACATAAGACCAAAAAAAAAAAAAAAAAGAACCCCATTCTTAACCCCAAGCTCATTATACTCTTAATACTAAAATCACCACCCTAAAAGAGGCTTATACGCCAATTTTTAGTCATACAACATAGGTGCCAATATAATTTCTCACTGCACTTAAATGCCCTACACTGCATCTGAAATATATAATACTCACGCAGTTTATATATTATTCATTTCACTTCTAAAAAGAACCCTGAGCCCATCAGTCAGAGAGACAGATTTAAGACAATCTGGTGCTCCCACCTTCTGGTTGTCATCCTCCACAATAAATTTTCTTTCTTCCTTGACAGTCCTCATTGTCTCTATAATTAACTTTGTATACTGTAAACAACAAATCCTAGAAAAACCCCTTTTGCGGATTCATTAACAGATCTATTCCAAATAATGCCTCTCTCAGATAAAATCCATCATCTCTATGGAAATCTATCTTCAATTTAGTTACTTTCTGAAAGATGTTCATCGCAAAGTGGCTTTGATATGATGTCTAGTGTAATTCCATTAGATTTATAGCATTAGTATTCTAATCCTAAAGTTCTATTTCTGTTCTATAGGAAATTGGAGAATTATTACAAAAAAGGGGTGGAGAGTTTGGTGTAACTACTGGAAGGAAAAGAAGATGTGGCTGGTTGGACCTTGTTTTGCTCAAATATGCTCACATGATCAATGGATTTACTGCGTGAGTATTCTTCAGAAATATTCATTTCAGGAAATCATAGATAGTTCACGACCACAGGTTTAATTTTGTGGAGAGCAAACTTGAGGTAGTACCCTAATTGGAAAATGTCACTCTTTATCCACCAAATTGAAATTGTTGATTCAGGTAGAAGTAGACCAAGATACAGGGAAAGGGTATGCAAAGCGAGGGACCCCAAGTTATCTTCCTGGACAGCTAAGGCTGGTAGGAAACAATCATGATACTCTTCCATGTTTATAGAGGGAGTCAAAATAGGTGGGTAGGTGGATGGATGGATGGATGGATAGATGGGTAGACAGAGCAAGCACAGTGCATACATGGGGGGTGGGAGGAGTAATACGGCATAGTGATTTAATGCATGGGCTTCCTGTCTGAGTTCCTGGATTCAAATCTCAGATCCGTGCATTGTGCTTGTGTGGCTGGGAGAGTTAATCATTCTGTGCCTCGGTTTCATCATCTAAAACTATCTAGATTTTAAGATGATGAAACCGAGGCACAGAATGATTAACTCGTGGTATTACCTACTTCATAGGGGTGTTTTGAAAATTAGCTGAGAAATGTAGTGAGAGCTTTAGCACACTTCCTGACTCACTGAAAATGCTCAGTAAAAGTTAGTTGTTATTAACACATATACATAAATATGTAAATAAATGTATTCATATCTGTATTAACAAGGCTGAGCATCTAGCAAATAGCAGAATAAAGGATAAAAATTTATGGATGAGAATCCCAAACCTAGTGTTTTATCTAATTTCCACAGATTTTCCCTTAAAAACCTGTTTTCCAGTCAGTTAATTGGGAAAATTCTGATGTATCATGAAGAGGTCCTTGATGTGGTTTTCTCACTCTTCTTTGACTATTTCTGACCACAAGGGTGGAGGTGATGATAACCCGAGTGAAGAATTGAGGGATGATGGCATGTGTGTGAATGTACACATATCTTGTGATCATCCGTGTGGAACAGTGAGTTCTGCTGTGTCCCACGGCCACAGAGTACATCCTTGACTGCAGGCAGCCCTCCTGCAAATATGTGGTGTTAATCAGTCACAACAAAGCTAAGCAAGAGTGTGTGGATCCACCAGTGAAATCTGTTATAATTACTGAAAGAGTAACTGTGGTGGGTCAGTTGAGTCCCTTTTTTATTATCAAGAATATATAGCAGTACATTGTCCTCTAGTGTTGTATGTGTGGCACGCTTTGTAATTTAATTCTAACCAGTTTTCAGAGTTGCTTCGGAACTTTTAGCTTTGCATGAATTTTTCTTTATTCCCTCATCGATCAAATTAGATGTTAGGGCCTTTAAGAGTTTGCTATTTTATAACAATGCCTTTTCTTCCAAAATTAGGTTGGCACTTACCAAGTTGGATATTTTGGACAAGTTTACAGAAATCAAAGTTGGAGTTGCTTACAAGTTAGATGGTGAAATCATACCTCATTTCCCAGGTACTTATTTAGGCATTATCTAAAGGGTATTATAAAGTGAATGTATTAGAGCAATTTCATAAAGCTCTTTGGTATAATTTCTGATATATAGATAGCCACAGGCTTGAGATGCCCTTTGTGAACAGTGCAGATGTGTTTGCTTATTTTTAGCATTTGGTTCATGGCTGCTATACATGTAGGTGCTGGGTCACAACAGGCATGTGCTCAAACTCAACATAGGAGAGAATGAACATGGTACCTATGAGCACAGCTGTGCTGCGCCTGAGTCTCATTTTCCCTGTTGTGAAAGTAATTTCCATGGATGTGTTTCTTCCTCCCTAGGGAACACGGGGGTAAGAGACAAGTGCCCTGCCTGCCTTGGTAAGCTGGCTGGTGCTCAGCACATTAATCCACCTAGCCTTCAAGCCCCGTGAAGGATTTTCTCTAACCTCTATTCTGTGCCTAAAGTGGGTGGTTACAGAGAGACTTCCTCCTTGAAGCAATGTGTTTTTTCAGGGATATCTTTAGTTATATGATTTCTTCAGTTACTCAGGAAGTTACATAAATGTTTCCAGCTTCCAGAACTAGAGACTGTTCATTTTTTAGTTTCATCATTGAATAAGGACTAGGAATATGCTAAATGAAGGAATATTGACTAGCTTAATGTAACTTGGTGAGCTGGTAAGTTTTGTGACTTCCTAATGACACCAATTCTTAGGAAGTGAAGATAGCTGTAAGTTCTTAGAAATTAAACGTGTATTCTTTCCTTTTCACTTACAGAAAAAAGATATCTGTTGACATCATAGGACAATATTCACTTAGAAAACTGGTTGTTCCAGTGTATGTTATGTCCTGGTTCTTAATTCTGTTTACAAAGTATTTCAAGAGTTATGAACTCAAACACCAAAGAGAATAGTATAACCAAATATAGTGACATGTGACAAGGTCTACCACAGAGAACATTACAGCAAATTCTTTTAATTAAAATATTAAAAGCTGACAAAACAGATAAAACTTATCTATCTTAAGAATTTGTTTTTAAAGCTGAGTTAGCTATTTTTTGTCAGGTTCCCCTGAAACACTCTGAGATGGAGATTTGCATCTAAGAAGTTTATTCTAGAATGCTTTCAGCAACATCACTTGTGAAACAAGCAGAGGGACTAGTTGAAATGTGGTACAGCCTATTCCATGGGGTGCCACAGAGCTAGGATGGCCCTTTAGAGCTGTCCCAAATTGAGTCAGGTAGTCAAAATTTATACCTCAGCAACTAGCCAGAAAATGAGGACTGTCCCTTGGACGAGGTAGCCCCCTTTGGCCAAAGGCAGTTCCTGGGGGCCAGGGGTGCAGGTTGGAGTGGTGCAGTGAACTATGAGTCATCAACATGCATTACTCCCTCCCAGCAGCAGGGGAGTGCCCCTGTCTTAAAGGAGGTATTCTGGGTACCACACCATGATACTGTCCACTCTCGTGCCGGCTGGATGTTTTTACACTGTAAAATAAGTTGACTCCCATCTGAGAATAACTCCTGCAAGATTCTGGCTGTTGTCTTTCCTAGGGAAACTTAGAAGAGGAAGGTTAGTGGTAGAAATTAACCCCTACTGTGGGTATCACAATAGAAGCAAGAGTCTTGTTAAACTTTAAGCTAAGGTTATGCCCTGTGATATTGGATTTCGGGTACCAAAAGCCAGACGACAAGGAATGGAGTCAGTGGAAGAGGTAAATTGATCATCGAGAGGAGGTCAGGGCCATTATTCCACAGTGTAAGTGGGAAAGGATATGTTTGGCACCCAGATGATACTTGGGCATCTGTGGTATTCCCCTGCCCTTCACTGACAGCAAATGGACTAATGAATCAGAATCAGCCAAGGTCTGAGGAGGGCATGGGGAGCAGACTCAGACCCCTCAGGATGTGGGTCTCAACCCCCAGTTGATGTTGATTATCTAATTATCTTCCTCTACTGCTGATTCTAGATTCCCCTCATCCTCAGCTAACACATCTACTGGTACAGGTGGCTTTCCTGGTGAAATGTGTTTTTCAAAGGCTTATTTTTCTACTATAATGGGCCAAGAAACCAATATGGGGGTTCTGGCACCTACCAAGTATGTTTATTCCAGTTTTATATTCAGTGACTGGAGAAATGACTATTGGGTGAATCTGAATCCAGTCAACTCATGATGAGCTAGACTTGGGCTAAGTTTCATTTATTATTTGGCTCCATTATTAACAGGGGTCCCATGGTGTCAGTGTTAGCTTGAACTTTGTGTCTAACAGTCCTCAAAAATGACTGGTTATTCTCCTTTCCTTGATAATACGGTGGGGTATCATCACTATATACACTTGCTGTTGTATACAGTATGGTTGCAGAATCTGACTTCCTGGGATTTAGTCTCTCAGACACTGATACCCAGCTAGGAAAACTGGTTCGGGTCTGGAAATTAATGAAGTGGTCATTACTTTTCACTGGAGCATTGCCCTCAGCCCCTTGAAAATTCATCCTTGAATTTATTTTGAAACTTACTAAAGTTGATTTATAGATTAATGTCCTTGTTTACTACCTGTCTTGCTTCTAACTGGCTCCTTATCTCTCTCTCTCTCTCTGATGGTCAAGCCTTCTTTGCTGTCACTCTGCTGCCACTCATGATGGTATTAATAATTAAGCCCACTTTGCTTCTGAAGGTTTAAGTGCTGCTGCCTGGCCTCTATTCTTTGGGGATCCTGTCATCTCCATTGCTTTTCAGGTATCTCAGTCTCATAGTGGCCTCTCCTTCCATCAGCCTTTGGGTTTAGAGGGGAGTCATCACTGAGCTTTTCAACAGTATTGCTGCCCTTTTCACCAGTGCAAGTGTTAGCCCTTTGCTAAAGGGTTCCTTCTAGACACTCCCACGTCATTTTGTCTGTGGGTGGATTTTCTGGCCTTAGTTTCTCACTCTTTTGTTATATGTATGTTAGACTTTTTGATATCATCCCATCAGTCCTTGAGGTTCATTTTACTTTGTTTCTCTTTTCTTTAGATAATTTTTATTGATTACTCATTCTTCTGTCCTTCTCCAAATATGCTTTTAAACCCATCCAGTGAATTATTATTTCCAGAATTTCTATTTGGAACTTTTCTGTACTTGCTGTTTCTCTACGGTAGAGATTATGTACCTGTCCGCTCATTAATAATCAAATCTTTTTGATTTATTTTAGCTACTTTTTTTTTTCCCTATTAGTCCAACATCTGGGCCATCTTGAGTTGGGTTTCTTTTGACTGTGCTTTTTCTTGAGTGTAGATGGCTGTTTCTATAGCTGATGACTTTTGATTGATCATTGGACATTGTGGATGATATGTTATAGAGACTCAGATTCCGTTATCTTCTTCCGAATATAGTTAATTTTAGGGGGACAGTTGAATTATTGACTGATTATCTTGAATTTGTATAGCTTGGGGTTTTGTGCTTTGTTAGTGTGGTTATGTGGAAAACCCAAGATGCTCCCAAACCTTCCTACCCTGGAATGTCAGTCTCCAGATTCTCTGTCTTCTGTGGATTTTGGCAGAGCTTGGTTTTAGACCTCATTATGGGGTAAGTTTGTAGTAGGTTCTACTCAAAGGTATGGTTTTTATTCTTAGGGAGCAGCCTTTCTGTTGTGTCACCTGGATGCCAGGAGAGTTAACAGGGTATGTTAATGAAATCTCTCCAGTTCAGCAGTGCTGGAGCTCTAGTATGTCCTGTCCCTTCCTTTCCACCCACACTGCTTAACTCAGAGTCTTTATCCCTCCCTCAGCTGTGTAGCAGCTGATGTCTAGTAAGCCTCCAGTAATTCCACTCTTCGCATGTAGAGTCCTACCTTAGCCTTGGGGCTCTCATGCAGGCTGCTGGCAAGTGGGGGTATCCTCTCTGATACCTAACCCTGCTGATTATAGCTGCTTCAGCTTCCCTGAAGTCAGACATCCACATCCCCGGGTCAGGGGAGCTGCCTTTCTCTGTTGACTCCAGTGTCCTGAACTGTAGTCAGGAAATTGTCCCTAGACAGAAAGTTGAGTGACTTCAGGACATGCTTGTGAGTTTTCTCCCTCAGGGACCATGGTTTTGTGCAGCCTATAGTCAACTTCCTAAAAAAAGCTGTCATATATTTTGAGAGCTAGTCTGGAACTGTTCTATTTTATCATGACTAGAAATGGAAGCCCCACTGAGTCTCTAAATTCCTCCTACCATGTATCGCAGCAGTTCTGGCATATCACTTAGTATGATTCATCACTTTTTCTAAGCTGCCAAGAACATCCCTAGCAGTATGTTTTCATCTCTCTGTCATGCGTCGTGGTATGCTATACTCCCATACCAATGGCCTCTGATTCAACTTTGTTCCACCACCTGCTGCTCACCTTGATCAGGACCCCTCAGGATCCAGTTCCTTACTTACTCTCTTGATGCTTACTGGTAAATGTTGGCTCGCTCCCACAGATCTTTTAGAACATAGTCCCTTTCCTCCCTTAACAGGCTCACACTTCCTTAGCCAGGTTACATTGGGGTCTGACCTTAGATACTGTTTGCTGGGAAAGCAGGAAGGTAAAGGTGGATCTGAGACCGGCACGTGCTGACTTGCAAGGCAGAGGCCTCTGCATCATCTTAAAGCAATGGAAAGCCTTAGCCTTTAATAAGAAATTGTGGGGCATTCTGCAGACCCAAAGAGTTCAGTGAATCTGGTGACTCAGGATTTTCGGGTGCATCAACCCCAGATGTTCCATCCAAAGTCTCAGGGTCCCACTTTTTCTCAACCAGGGCTCTGGCCTTGTCATGGCAGACTTGTTGAATTTGAGAATTCAGCATTTTCTGGGGCTCTGCTAAATGTGTGATTGAGTTCCCATTCTAATCATCTTTTTCTGCTCTCTGCTACAGAAGATGAGAGTCTCTATAAATGCTGCCAGGAAGGCTCTGTGACTTTCATGCTTTGCTTTAAACTGATGAAAGACTGTTAGTCTTTTATTGTCTTTCTCCAGTTTGTGAATGGTATTCATCAAGAGCCATCCAATTTCATTGTTCCATTGTGCTCATTTCTCAATGCCTCAGATATTGCCAGTGCCTTACTTTCCACCAGTATGGCATGAAAAGTTTTAGAAATTGTATTTCTACAACATGTCAGAGACTGTCCATGCTCTGCGTACCACCAGCGGCAGTCCTCATGGCCAGCCAGCTGGCCAGTGATTGAGCCTCTTAGTTCCCACTTTAGAGCCATCTTCCTCAGACACTCTTGGTGCCGGCTGTCTTACACTGAGTTCCCTAGCTAGGCAAGACTGGCACAGTTGCATAAAAAAGCCTTCAGCTGATCCCATGGGGAACTCTGGAGCTAGAATAGCCCTTCAGACTGGTCCCAAATTAAGGTAAATGGCCAGGTTGTTTGTATTCCCACATCAGCAAGTTATTAGATATGAGCTGCTCCAGGGTGGCAGTCTCTTCAGTGGAGAGTGAGTCCTAGGGAGGCTCTGAACTGTGAGTGGTCAGCAGACAAAAATTCCCCTAGCTCTCAGTCTTGAAGAGAAATCTGTACCGTGTCCATAGCAGCCACTGTATTCTCTGTCAAAGAAGCTATTCTTAATTATCTACAGTACATTTTCAGTTTCCATTAGGGGATACAGCGAAAATGGTTAAGTGGAATAATGCAGAAAATTTCAATTGAAACAATAGAAGATCTCTCATAAGAGAGCAGGCATGCAAGTCTTTTTTCTGTGCAGTTGCTGTTATTATGCAGATCCATAATACCTAATGGATAGTATAGAAATTCAAAAAGCTCTAAAAATGAAAAATTTTAAGTTTGGTACCAAAACTCCTTTGACGGCAAAACGTGACTTGAACTAATGTTAGAATTATGTAATCTGTATCCACTTATAGTGAATGATCATGTGTTGCTACAGAAATATGGTTGATTATAGAATACTACTACCCCAGATGGTATATACACTGTTTTACCTTTCTAAAACCTGAAGAATTCTAAATTCCAAAACACATCTGGCTATAAGGATTTCGATAAGAGATTGTGAACATGTGGTATATCAAAAAGTTTTTTGATAATAGGCAGTACATACCATGAACAAATACACTCTTTAACTTTTAGCAAAACAAGAAGTCTTAAATAAAGTTGAAGTTCAGTATAAGACTCTGCCAGGATGGAACACAGACATATCCAATGCGAGAACGTTTAAAGATCTACCTGTTAATGCACAAAATTATGTTCGATTTATCGAAGATGAGCTTCAAATTCCAGGTAAACAAACATTTTATGAGCAGCTGTCTTTACTTTTCTACTTTTAATTTACCTATCTGCCTTTGACATAGAATAAAGGAAAGATCATTATTATTTTGCGATAATGCTCATGATTTGCATAAGTGCCCAGGAAAATATAAAATAATAATTTTATTCCTTAGAGTAAATACAGTGTTCATCTTTAATAGAAGAAAATAAATTACCTCTCATCCTTTCTGACCTTGTCTCTAATTCTGTTAGCCCGTTTTTTACCCCGTGACATTCGTTCTTGTTCCTTTCTCCTTAATAACAAATCTGCCTGTATCTTCACCATGACCAAAAATGCTTTATGGATTTTTTTATTTGGGTTAAATCACCCTTGAGAGTTGGGAGAGTTTCTTCAATAGACATTAGGAAATAATAGGTACATAAAATTGGAGATATTACTAGAAAAAAATGTGAGGAAAGAATAAATAAAGTATAAAACTCATATGTTAAAAAAACAAATATAAGATGGCCAAGGAGTTAGACATAGCAAAGTTATAGCTATATCTAGTTATTTGAAGTCATTGTTTTAACATATTGCTTTTTCCTTTTATCCTTTTATTTGCATTGATGGAAATTCGAAAGATGAGAAAAAGTGAAGTGGGTGGGAAGTATCTTCTGTGTAAAATCCATTGTGTACCTGTTTTGATTGCATATTTGTGGTTCATTTCAAATATGACTTACGGTTTTTTTTTGGAGACAGAGTCTTACTCTGTTTTCCAGGCTAAAGTGCCGTGGTGTCAGCCTAGCTCACAACAACCTCAAACTCCTGGGCTCAAGCGATCCTTCTGCCTCAGCCTCCCGAGTAGCTGGGACTACAGGCATGCGCCACCATGTCCAGCTAATTTTTTTATGTATATATATTTTTAGTTGTCCAGCTAATTTCTTTCTGTTTTTTTTAGCAGAGATAAGGTCTCGCTCTTGCTCAGGCTGGTCTCGAACTCCTGAGCTCAAATGATCCACCCACCTCGGCCTCCCAGAATGCTAGGATTACAGGCATGAGCCACCATGCCCAGTCTCAAACATGACTTATGTTTTCTAAATTGCTCGCTGCCCCTCCCAAGTTGATGTCAAATTTAGTAAGCATGTTTGCTTATTGCTCTTAATCAATATTTTTTGAAATATAAACAGTAGTAAGTCTAACAAAGACCTCTGTAAAATACCATAAAGCTTGATCTTAACAGTACCTTATGGAACACAGCAATTCTGTAAATAATCTAAAACCATGTGGTATGGGTTATTAGATTCCCATAGACTGGTGTAGTGGGCAATTTCTAAGGCTACACAAATTCAAATCATACTCTCTTCTAGATATTTCTACCTTTTTGAGGTTTAAAAGTTACATAGGCATTTCAGTATCCTCTTAGCATAATCCACTTATCAAAGAAACTTATCTTTCCTAGTTATCAGGAATTTGATCAAAGGCTGTTTAGGTCTCTGGTTGTTTGGGCCAATATTTTAGTATTCTAGTCATTAGGAATTAGGAAATTGAAAATAACATGCAATTAAAACAGGGAACAGTAAGGCAAACTACTCTGTTTTAGACCTTGTCTGCACATTCTGTTTAGAAATAGGCAGAGTCTTCTAACAGAATAGAAAACAGCAAAAAGGCACATGGGGAAAAGTTAAATGGTGATGCTGAGAAAAGTGGGGAACCACCTATCTTAATCCTCGAAATTGAAAATTATAAATGAATTAATGCCATTCTTATTCTTTTTGTTCTGTTCCAGTTAAATGGATCGGTGTGGGTAAATCCAGAGAGTCTATGATTCAACTCTTTTAGAGATTGCTGGTAACGTAAGAAACACTCCCTGAGAGGGAGGGAAAAGACTTCCTTAAATATTCCATTTCTGACCTGCAAATTCAAGAATAAAGACATTGAAGTGAGTTTTAAGCCCTACAGTTGTTTCCAGTCTTAATGGATGGCTCTTGTGGAGGTGAACTCTGGCATATTCCAGCGTCGGCTTTTCCTCGGCTGGTACGACTGCCAAATCGTTTGTTGCTCCTGCTGCGCATGGTGCCACACTCTCTGTTGACGTTTAGTAATAGACTCATCCATGTTGTTTCAAATCTAGAATAGAATTACTTTTAATGTAGTTTTTCTTCATTATTGTCATTGTGTGTTTTTAGGTTTTACCCCTATTGTAATAGCTGATAAGAATGATTAATGCAGTTTTGCACATATATTTTTACATTCTGATCATTCAATTCTGTCATTGTATTCTTTGTTGTTAGAAAAATGATGAAAAGATAGGGGTTCTGCTATTGCGTAATGCTATAAATTCTGTTTAAATTGTGAACTGTTTGTTTTCTGCTGAGACCATTGCAAAATTGAGCTTTGGCGGGGGAGGGAGAGAAGGGGGTTATATTCATGGGTCCTTTAATTTGTACAAAACACAGAACTTATTTCTCTCTGTAAATTATTTAATACATTGGACATGTAATTAAATGTTCAAAGAGAAAAGATGTTCCCCAAAACAACAATCTTAATGTTAAAAGTAATTAGTCATTAAAAGATCTGTTGTGATATTTGGTGGATTTTTCTTTAATTCTAGACATTACCTCTGAAATATATATCTTTTCTTTTTAATCTCACTGTTATTTCTAAATCTAGCAGATTACTTTCTCAACGTTGTGCCTGCCAACATGCCTACAAAATCATCTATAAGTTTCCAGATGAACCCAAATTGTTGGCCATAATTTCAATCATGCCTTTATTTCTCCTTTCCTGAAAAAAAAAGGTGGTATTATGACAATTAGGCTTAACATATTATGTTGTAGATTACCCTTCAATGAACTATTTTAAATGTTTATAATTTAAATTTATTTTATTATACCATCAATAGCTAATTAAAAAGAACCAAATATTTCTAGTATGCTTTGTGTATTGTGTTTTGTTCTGATAAGAGAAGTAATAGTCATACTATTATATAGGAAGGAGCTTCATCTCTGCAGTGTGTGGAGATAAGGTAGGAAGAGATCAAAAATAGAATCTTTCAAAGGCTCTAAATATCTTTTATCTTCACTATATATTTTTATTAGTACTTGGCTCAAGAAAAATTCTAAAATGGGAGCAGCCTTGGTGGACTCAATAAGTAAAGAACAATAATACAGTTGATCCTACAAGCTCACTACTGATCAATAATGACCTATATGTAAAAATAATTTATATTTACTATGTAATAACTAATTTCTATTCTAATAGAAATTGAATGGGCTTTTAACGTTCACATTCTTATCTTCACTATAAGCTTTGCATTATTGAAATCTATTTTTAGTTATGGTTCAGAAGCAGATATTAAAAACCCATTCTTGTTGGGCACAGTGGCTCACACCTATAATCCCAGCACTTTGGGAGGCTGAGGTGGGAGGATCGCTTGCAGCCAGGAGTTCAAGACCAGCCTGGACAACATAGTGAGATCCTATCTCTGCCAAAAAAAAAAAAAATTACTCAGTCATGGGAGCACGCACCTGTAGTCCCAGCTCTTTGAGAGGCTGAGACAGGAGGATCCCTTGTGCCCATGAGTTTAAGATTTCAGTGAGCTCTGATTGCACTACTGCACTCCAACCTGGGTGATAGAGTGAGGCCCTCTCTCTTAAAAAAAATTTAAAAACATCATGAACTGAGTGTTATCTGACTCACCAACTCATAAAGTTGGATATGTACAGCAACACAACATTCCATCATCAAATAAAAGTGTTATGTACATGATTAGGCCCTAACAAGCCTTGAAAGCCGGAGTAAGTTACACGAAGAAGTGGTCCAAATGTCCCTAGTCCCCAGTCCTGCTGCACTGCCTTCTCTCTCTCAGCCTGCACCTGTGGCCTCATGGCGAGTGCCCTACAATCAGTGGACACAGGAAAAGAAGACTCGGTCCTAGTTTGCAGATGGTTCTGTATGGGTACCATATGTGGGTACCACCTCGGAGTGAACAGCTGAAGCACTACAGCCCCTCTCTGTAAGGAAAATGGAGATGAGCTGGAATACCCATTTTCTCCAGTCCTTTGACACCCACATTCCTAGTTCTTGGGCCTTCAAACTTGGACTTGGACTGGAGCCATACCATCAGCTTTCATGGGTTTCCAGCTTGTAGATGACAGATCATGGACTTCTCAGCCTCCACAATCACATGAACCAATAATCCATCAAAATAAATCCATATATATATAAATTGTGTGTGTGTGTGTGTGTCCATTTCTCTGAAGAACTCTAATAAAAGTTAGTTTGTTTTATGTTCTTCTGTGTTCCTTGAATTCTGTTTCCTCTGGGGTCATTTCTTCCTTTTATTTTGGTCTTTTTTTTTTTTAATTTATTTTACTTTTATAGAGACAAGGTCTTGCTCTGTCACCCAGGTGGAGTGCAGTGGTGCAAACACAGCTCACAGTAAAGTCAGATTCCTTGAATCAGGCAATCCTCCCACCTCAGTCTCCCAGGTAGCTAGGGCTATAGGTGCACACCACCACACCTGGCTATTTTTTTTTTTCCCCTGCTGGTGGAGACAGGGTCTCACTTTGTTGCCCATGCTGGTCTTGAATTTGTAGCCTCGAGCAATCCTCCCACTTTGGCCTCCCAGAGTACTGGGATTATAGGTGTGAATCACCATGCCCAGCCTGGTCTTTGATTTTTATGTTATATTCTTTTTTTAAATATCTGGTGATCTATCACTGGGTGGCCCTTCACATGTAAGACTAAGGCAATGGAAAGCTATATGAAACTCTGTGTTCCTGGGGGAAGTTAACTGATAGGCTTCCTTTGGAGTGAATAAGTAGAGAGCCAACTAGTATGCTGGAAGGGGGTGACCCTAGCAGCCAGAATGCAAGATTATTTTCTTTAGGATCGTTTTCTTTCTTTAGAGAAGATCCTCCAGCCTTTTCCTAAGGAGTTGCTGCCTAGTTGTCAGGCTTGCTTCTTGCCAAGATAGGGGTGTTAACTCCTATATACAAACTTTCACTTAATCCTTTTGACCAGTCCCACATCTCACTGCAGCCCTAAGCTATACCTGGGTTTCTGCATCCAGAACCCCTTCAAGTGTCTGTGGTGTCAATCATGTTATCTTCCTCCTTGACTCTGTCTCTAAGGTTCTTTTTTCTCCTCTCAACAGTGATGATGCAATTATTAAGCCGATGCAATTATATTCTTATGTGGTCCCACATATAACCATCGAACTAAATATAAGATGATTTGCCAGCATCAACAGCAAGACTGGTAGTGGGGCTAAGAACATGTGACAAGTTCTCTTAAGGCTGGATATTGATTCCCTGTTCTAGGCTGACAAACTTAATCTGAAAAGAACGTGCAACATGTGAATATTTTAGGATTACAGCCATCTCTATACACACTTAGATTAAAAGTAGTTCTGCTACCATTAACTTAGTCTAAATGAGTCACCTAAGAATGCCAAATGTCGTTTTGTTTGAATGCCATGGTTATTTCAGTTTAAAAACACTTCTTTCAAAGCCGCTTCCCTGTTCACAACAGTAGAGCTCTGGCAGCGAATTAAGAGGTCTAGGATTCGATGAAATGGTGGCTAATTTCTGGTCCCAATCTGGAATTTAAAACAAATTAATGATTTATTTTAAGACTACTCATTCTATCCTGTCTGCAATTGTACACAATAACAAAAATAATTGATGGGATTTAAGACAAAGGAATATATTAAAAATATGGGGAAAAAAAGACTTAAAATGTCTCTTTGGTTCAGTTTCTGATTAAGGGGCATATTATTGAATTATGCAAAAATGTAAATAAAATGAAATCACATAAATGTGCATTTTGATATCCTAATTCTAGACCCCCATACCCTTTTATCCTACATTATTGACGGACCACTTTGTATCATTTTTGTACCAAACTTCACTTTTTGCCATCCCTAAACTCATGCTCACTGGAGTTCCCTTATATTTTATAACCTCTTTTCTATGATCGCTAACAGTTCTGCTTATCTAAAAGGTAAGAATTCGGCTGGGTGCGGTGGCTCACACCTGTAATCCTAGCACTCTAGGGGGCCGAGGCTGGAGGATCACTCGAGCTCAGGAGTTCGAGACCAGTCTGAGCAAGAGCGAGACCCCGTCTCTACTAAAAATAGAAATTAGCTGGACAACTAAAAATATATAGAAAAAATTAGCCGGGCGTGGTGGCATATGCCTGTAGTCCCAGCTACTCGGGAGGCTGAGGCAGGAGGATCACCTGAGCCCAGGAGTTTGAGGTTGCTGTGAGCTAGGCTGACGCCACAGCACTCTAGCCCAGGCAACAGAGTGAGACTCTGTCTCAAAAAATAAATAAATAAATAAAAAATAATAAAAGGTAAGAATTCAAGGGCTTGAGTTGAATACAATAATCACTGTTCAATGAACCAAAGACCAGGGTGTTTCAATGATAGCATTGTTAACAAAACTTTATGTTATTGAGTGTTTTACTTACATTAACATTTACACATTCCCAGTAACTCTCAGAAGTACACTGATATTATGAAATTAATTAATTTGCCCACATTTGCATGGCTTATAAGAGGTGCAGCCCACCTCTGACTCAGAATTATCAGGCTCCAAAGTACCTAATCTTTTCACTCTTCTATCCCACCTTCCTTAACATTTCAGTAGCATTTCAAAAAATAAACATTTCTTAAGAACGGATAACATTTCATTAACCTAGGAAATATGACTGGAAATGCCATTTTTGGAGGATTTTTAAATTAAACTTAATTGTGACCTTGTCTGTAGCCAGTAACCATATGACTTCTCAAGGTTTATTATTGAGTCAAAGAGCAACTATGGCCTTCTTGAGAATCACATTGTATTTCAGGGAAATGTGTTAAGGTAGTTTAGAAGTATAAGGAATCCTACTCAGCAGCTCTTAGTGATCCTTGTTGTAGGATTTACCATAGAATTGAATTGTACACATATTTAAATCAGGTGAATCCAACAAGAAATGTTCTGAGAACAGCCAATGTTACCAAGCCTGAAATGTGCTATACAGATTGGAGATACTATAGAAAGAATGTATGAAATGATTATTCGGATTTCCTTGCCATTCAACAAAGTACAATTACTGTTAACGTCGATTTGTGGTGGTGACTCCTTTGAAAGTCATGATTGAAAAATAAAGAATTGAGAACTATGGAGAAACTTGAACCAACTTGCTGAGAATTCCAAATTCTTTATTCTAAATAATGATTACATATAATTTAATATCATTACTCTTTAATGATTTAAGAGATTGTCAAGAATAATTTTGCATTTGGTTTTTACCTTATGCACTGGTTTTAGAAGTTCATCTCAGTGTAAGATGCAGACTAGCCTTTTGCCCACCTGATTGTTGTTTATCAAAATAATTGCCCCCTCAGTATCTCTCAGATTCATCTGAATCTCTCTACTGCTACCACTCATCATCTGTTGCCTAAATTACTGGTTCTCAAACTTGGCTTCACAACAGTATTATCTGAAGAGTTTTATTATAAAAACTATTGATGCCTGGAACCCCCACCCTCCCACCAAACCAAGAGATTCTGATTTAATTGGTATTGGGTAGAGCCTGGGCATCTGAATTTTTTAAAACTCCAACTGCTGGGCTCAAGCAATCCTCCTGCCTCAGCCTTCCAAGTAGCTGGGACTACAGGCATGTGCCTCCATGCCCGGCTAATTTTTCTATGTTTTGTAGAGCTGGGGTCTTGCTCTTGCTCAGGCTGGTCTCGAACTCCTGACCTCAAGTGACCCTTCCGCCTTGGCCTCCCAAAGTGCTGGGATTACAGGCGTGAGCCACCATGCCTGGCCCTCTTGTGCATTTTCTGTTAGTTCTGTCCTTTCTCACTCCAAATGCTCGTCCATCTGAGGCTTCTTTCCGTTTCCTTGGAAATGTCCCTAGTTCAATTTAAGAGCATGGGCTTTGGAGTGTGGTACATCTGGATTTGGCCTGGACTAACAATTTACCAGATACTTGTGTAAGTAGGTTTTTAAAGTCTTTGAGCCTCCGTTCCCTTTTGTGCCAAATGGAACTAACAATAATAATAATACTTCATGGGGACTATTATGACTAATTGTCACAATGAGTGTGTCCGCACGTGCGTTAGCATGTCGCTTAGCACAGTTCTAGGCACATGACAGGTATTTTAAGTCCTAACAACTCTCCTAAAATGTAGGCCTTGAGTCCTCATTTCACAGAGGAGCAAAAAGGTTCAGAGAAGCCAATGTGTCGCCCAACACCACGTGGCTGGAATGCTCCAGGCCTGCAGCGCTAGGATGCCTGAGTCCCGTCCGCTACTTTACGCGGCTCCCTCCTGCTTGCGCTGCAGCAGTCTGTCAGCTGTTCTCGCCTGCCGTCCATGCCGTCTCCAGCCCATCCTCAGCAGAGCTGACAACGCATATCCTCTAAAGCGGACTGGGCCGCCCCCTTGACCATGATCCTGCAGTGGCCCTGGCTGTCCACATCCGACTTCCCAAACTCCCTCGGCTGCTCTGCAGCGCAGGCCTTGTCTCCTCCCACTCTGCCAGTCCACGTTGCATTTTCCACTTGCCGCATTGAAGCCTGCACCTACGTCGCTGGAGCCCTCCCCGCTCTCCCACACACTCTCCATCTCCGCCGCCCTCAGGCGCAGTGCACCCCGCCCCGTGCTGTCCTCTGTTTCTTCACTGTGCAAACCCGACCCATCAAGGCCCAGCTTCGCCCCGATTCATGCGCGCTGCTCTCCTGGCTGTTCCAGGCCCCCGTGATCTCATTTTTCAACTCCTGCTCCTGGACGTGGTATTCAGTCATCCCCTGAGAGGCGGATGTGTCCTGTCTCATCTTCCCAGTTGGACTGCGAGCTGCCTATAGGGCTGAAACCACAGTGTGGGCTTGCCATGGACCAGGCACAATGCCGGGTACACAGTAGGTGGTAAATATTTAATTGCTTTGCTAAACATTCACTTGGTTCAATAGACTTTGAAAGAATAAGGAACTTCTAAAATAAGCAAGGGAGGACACCTTTTGTGTCTGTCTGTCTGACAAGATTTCCTCATAGCAGAGGAACTGCAAAGAAGGTTCTATTTACTGTCACTTTGGAAGGAGAGGCCCAGCCAGTTCTGTGAGGATGGGAGTCCCACTGACCCTTCTCAACCGCCTCTTCTCTGAAGCCCCCCCTCAGCCTGCACAGCTTCTACCTGCCCCGCCTCACGCTTTCTTCAGCTCTAACCTGTGGCCCCCTTAACGGCTCCCTTCCTTCACCACAACCCTCCAAGGCACCCTTGGGGACCCCACCCCTGCCACCCTGCACTCTCGCCCAGCACCTCCTTCCCTAAGGACCCTAATCTCAGCCCCAGCCTCCTCCCCAGTCCCTCAACTCCCTCCCTTCTCAGGCTCCAACCTTCTCTGGGCTTCTAGAACCTGGCTTTGCCCTGCTTGTAACCTCTCACCCCAAACTCCTGCTGTCAATCTCTGGCCTCCATCCCGGCCTCATCCCTGGCTTTCCCCCACCCCGTTCCCACTCTTGGTGATTCCTGCTGTTTGCTGTTCCCTGGGACCTGGGGCCCAGCCCAGGCCGCCTCCCCTGGAATTCCATCTGAGCTGTGGCTCCTTTCTCTGGGAAGAAAAGAAGGAAGGGTAGATCCTTCCCTTATATTTTTTAAGTAAAAAGGAAGTGACTCGCTGTACGGGTGACAGTCAGCTATGACAGAGGCAGTGCAGCTTCAGAGTCAGGTACTCGGGAGTGAAATCCAGCCTGGGGCTGAATTCTGCTCCTCCTACCTCCCAGCTGTGTGATTTGAGGCTCAATGAACCGTCTCTGCAACTTGGCTTCCCCTAGTGTAAAATGGGAAAATAGCATTAATAGCGCCTACCTCAGAGAGCTGCTGTGGAAAACGCAGTATGTGCCCGCCACCGTGGAAGAGCCCCTAAAACGCTGGAGCTTGCTCATTCAGAAAGTCTGTCAATGAGTAATTCAGTCAAAAGCCTAAAATTCAAAGCGCCAGTGACAGCAGGAACATAGTACTGTTTCAACTTGTGTCTGCGTGTCACCCCCAGGGTCCTTCCTATCTGTCGGGGAGCCTCGGTCCCTTTTTGTACAATCGCATGTGCTGTGGCATAGACGAACGCCACGAGGGGAATTTAGAGTTTTTGAAACATACCTCCAAATGCCAAATAATTATCATAAAGTCATTTAAAATCAGGAATAAGAGTGTACCCTCAACAGTATGCTTGAGCTCCATAACGATTTTGTCACATGACAAGGGGCTCCATGAAGAGCGGGCAGACACGAGCCTGCGTCCTAACGAGGACATCGACACCTTGTCATCCCCGAAGTCTCTTGTGCAGGGAGCCAGGGAAGGAGGAAGGGAGGAACCTCAGCGCCCCACATTCGTCCTGCACCAGACTCACACACGCAGATCCATTCCCCCAACTTGACTGGTCCCAACGAGACGGCGAGACGGCGAGACGGCGAGCCCACCGGAGATGCTGATCTGTGCCCCAGGAAAGGTTAGGCTCAGAGAGCTGAGAGCAGTTAGCCTGACTTACCAATCTCGTAAAATGGCAGACCATAGTCTCTTTGGTAAGTGGTTTCTTTGTACCACGGTTCGGCAGGCTTTGAATGTCTTCGAAAACAAATATATCGAATGAGCGTTTCTTGGTCTAGTTGAGGTTGATACTGACTTATTCTCTTGGGTGGAATTGTCAGGTCTATAAGCGGTCTAAATGGAAATAGAAATAGTTTGCTGAACACCCAGTAGGAAAAAGGCATTCTGTTTTCTCATCAGCTGAAATGCATTCCCTGGAAGTGGCCACAAGGCTAACAAGGTATAATAGTACTGGCAAGACTCCCATAGCTCCAAGGCCAGCCCCGGCAAAGTTGCAGATGGATGGCTCAGGGATTTCAGTCTCCTGTTTTTCCCTTTAGCATCCCTCCTCCTCCCCGGTCACAGGTTACAGAAGGTGACCTGCACCAAAACCTCCACTTGATCTGCCCATGCATGGATACTTCCTGTACTCGAGATCTCCCTCATGCCTTTCCCATCGTCACCTTCCTGTGCATGTCTGGTTCCTTCAAGGAACCAATGCATTCTTTTGGCCAGACCAACTGCTATGGTGTGTCTTGGGGTCTGATGGATCTGAAATCAGTTATAACCTTCCTGTACCCCTTACTCATGTAGGTACCCTTGGAAGATAAAAGTAAAGAGCCAAGATGTAATGGCAAAATATCTTCATACACTCATAGGAGTATACTTACATTCACTAGCACAACTTATTTGAGATGTGAACGTAAGCATACATTCAGTGGTATACAATTTCGGTGATATATATTAAGACCTTAAAAATGTGCATATATTTTGTCCCAGCAAATAGGATGTCAATAGAGACTTAGCTATAAGAATGTTGGTCAAAGTGGTTTTTTGGTTTGTTTGTTTGTTTGTGACAGAGCCTCACTCAGGGCAATTGTCAGAAATCACATAGACCACAGCGTGGCAGGTGCCTCTATGCGGTTGGGCCATGAGCAGCTCTGGCAGTGGAGTTTCATCATTTCTTTTCTTGTCTATTCTCTGGCAGAGAACGTAGCTCTTATAGTTTAATATAGTGTGGATTTGAGTTAGAACAAAGAGCCTTGACTGGTAATCAGAAAATGTGGACAGATTTAAGCCCAACTTTTATACCAACTAACTGTGTGAGCTCAGGCAAGACATGTCACTTCTCTGGGCTACATTCATTCATCTAATTGGATCAGAATGACCTCTAAAGCTACTCCCAGTTTGATCATCCATTACATTTGGACTAATGCTGTTGGAAACCATAGATGCCACGCTCCCTTCTCTTTGCATGGAGGATAATCAGGAGCTGACTATATGAAGGCAATTTAGAGAAGAGAAATTTGTGAAATATACTAGATGATGAGCTCAAATAATAGCAATCATATGTTGAGTGCTTATTATAGTCTGGAATTTTATATCAATTATTTCATTTAACAGATATGGCAACTGATACTCACAGAAGGAAAAAAATTGTCCAAGATAAAACGTTTTGTAAGTTACTGAAATTGCTGCTTTTAACTACTGTGGTTTCCAGCCTCCTCAAACTAGAAAATAAGATGAAAGTGCCTATGGTCTTTGTTGTTTGTTTTTCTTTTTGTTAAAACCACACCTAGAAGAGCAGAAATCATTTAGGCTATATTCATAATTAGACTGAGAAAAAAACTAAGTCTCAGTAAGTTTAAGTTATTTGACCAAGCTAACGTTCTAAACTCATGGTGTTTCTTAAATTTCTTTGATAATGTAATAAAAGTCTATATTTGTTGTTGATTGTAAAAGTAATATATGCTCATTAGAGGAAGTCTGGAAAATAGAGAAAAAGATTAAAAAATGAAACACAAACTACTAAAAATCTCGCTACTTATAAGTTATTAACAGTTGGGTGTATTTCCTTTCAAACCTTTTCTATCCACTAAATAATACTTATTATTATTGCTGTCATTAGTATTATTACAAATTGTGCATCCCTTTTTTTTTTTCATTTATCATTCTAACTTCAGTACCGTTCTTGGAAATGAGGATTTAGGAAGGTGTCTACCTGGGAGCTCGCTTTGTTCTGTAATCCAAATGGAGTCTCGCCAGCTGCCCCGGGAAATAACCTTGGAGGTCCTTTCCTTGGTGCGCAACAAATATACTAGTGGAGAAAGTGAAGAAGTGAGAAAAAAGCGATTATAACAATTATTTCTTTCCAGAAGAATACCAGCTATAGTATGATAGAAAAAATATATTTGGTCTTTGCCCACAGTTCCTGGCACTGAGCACCTAAAACCTGCAGAATTTCCTGATAGGATTGTCTTTTGTTATTCTTAACAAGCCCCTTTCCATGTACCTGAGTCTATGGAAATTGCAGGCCTCCCTCCCCACCATAACCTCTGGCGTCTGCAATAACCTGTCATTTGTTTTCAGGATTCATACAGAAATATTTAACATGTCAGGTATTAGGTTCAAAATATTAAGAAAAAAAGAAATTAAGAGGCTATAGAAAACCATTGGGGCAAATGCTGATAATTGCTGAAAGGTGGAAATGGATACATGGGGGCTTATGATACTATTTTTTTCTACTTTTGATATGTCTACAAAATTTCATAATTTTTTTTAAATGGTAGTAACTAGGAATATAAGGACTTAGAAGCAGCACTGTGATGTCAAAGCACAAGGCACTTGTAAGCCTGGGAAAGGGACTCCTGTCCTGCCTAGCAGGGCTGGGCTGGGAGGAGTCCTGAAGCATAAACATGAACTAGTAGGAAGGAGCGCTTCCTCGTGTGAACCTGAGAGGGTTGGTACAAGAGGAATGCAGCTGGGTTGGGGAAGGCCAGGTGAGAGGGCGGTGGTGCTCAGACTTTACATTTCGAAATATGTCTCATTTCGGGCCAGGAGCGGTGGCTCACGCCTGTAATCCTAGCACTCTGGGAGGCCGAGGCGGGTAGATCACTCGAAGTCAGGAGGTCGAGACCAGACTGAGCAAGAACGAGACCCCGTCTCTACTAAAAATAGAAAGAAATTATCTGGACAACTAAAAATATATATATAAAGAAAAATTAGCCGGGCATGATGGTGCATGCCTGTAGTCCCAGCTACTCGGGAGGCTGAGGCAGGAGGCTCGCTTGAGCCCAGGAGTTTGAGGTTGCTGTGAGCTAGGCTGACGCCACAACACTCTAGCCCGGGCAACAGAGCAAGACTCTGTCTCAAAAAAAAAAAAACAAAAAGGCAGTGTTATGTCTGAAAGATTGAAGACCACTGATGTAGCTAAGATTTTTAAGAAGAGTCATGATATAATATAGAAAGGCCTCTGCTGGCAGTGTAGCAAACAAATTTGAGGCCAATCTGAGTAGAAGGAGCAAGACTGGCTAGGAAGCGAGCGCAGTGCTTTCTGTGGGACACCATGAAGCTCTGAACTCTGTTGGGGAGATGTGGATGGAGAGGAGAGGCCTCACCGGGGATATTTTAGGGGACAGGATTGAGGGTAAAAGGCAGGAAAGTATCCAAGACAAGGCCTAGGCTTCAGGCATCAGGAAGAATCCTACCTTTCCCCAGGAGAGGGAACAAGGGACGGTGACCATTACTGGGAAGAAGACTGCAGAGTTTGTGATGCCTGGGTGTGTGGTGTCTTTTTGGGTCTTCCAGATTCCGAGTGCTCAGTAGATGCCGCGAAAGTTCACAGAAAAGGAGTAAAGTTAGTAGAAAGTAGCACATAGTTTTGCACGAAGTATCGCACTGAATATGTGTTAGATGATGAGTGGAAACTTAGGCTATGCCTTCAGTTTGGCCAACATTACTGAATGCACACAATATCCCCTGCCTTCCGCTAGGTTCTGCAGGTACAAGCTAAGAAGCAGTGCTTGCCCCCAAAATGCTCTTTCCATGCTGAGATAGTGATCTGAATGAAGGGTCAATGGGGCACAGAAGAGGGAAGGGTATCTAGGATTTGGGCAGGCAAATGGGATGGGGAAGAGATTCTAGGTAAGGGGAATCACAGAAGCCAAGACCCGGACAGAGGTGGGCTCAGAGTGGAGCGTGCGGTACGAAAGGCAGCGGGGAGCAGGGCCGGTTCTGTCTCTGTCTGTGCAAACAGGACCTCTGGGAGCTCGGATTTTCAGAAAAACCACAGGCTGTCTGGGCCTGACCAGCGGCTGGGATAGTATGACTGAGCGAGGAGGAGTCAATAACAGCAGGGATTAAGCCATCAGAAGAAAGAGGAGCTGGCACCGTAAGGGGAACAAATGACAGCTCTGAATGCGTGGAAGCGGGAGCGTAGCTTTCTCAGGCAGCCGTCCAGTTTCTGAAGCACTACCTAGAATGTCACCCGAGGGCCACGTTACAGTTTGTTAAGAGCCCAGCGAGCTCCAAAACGGCGCTCTGGTTTCTCACGGGTGCTGTGCCGGCTGCCGTAGGCTGTGTTTTCACCGTGGATTCTTCCCTGGCGCGCACACGACCAACGCCTGCTGAACGCAGGTGAGCAGACGAAGCCCTGCTCCTCAGACACAGTCCTTAGAAGCTGTTCTGAGAACGGAGAAGCCCTTCACCAGTGCTAAGTGACACTCCCTGCCCACAGCCCCTGGGCAGTGTCTCTTGGCAGGTCTGGGCAGGAGTGGAGCGCGAGTGAGAAATGTGTGCGAGGACAGGCCGGCTGGAGACGTGCAGAAGAGAATTTTCCCGCCCCAGGGGAAATGTCTGGCCTGGCCAGAGACTGTGCAGTGCCCGGCCTCTGCGGATGGCCCTGGAAACACGCAGACTCCCCAGGACTGCCCAGGGCTCTGCCCCGGACCCATTCTACTGCCTTGGCTTTCAAGGTTCCTGAACCAGCCGTGGAAAGCCCTTCCCTTCCCCTTGGGTGGGCGCAGGCAGTCGCTGTGTGTGATCCCACTCTGCATTATTTACAAGTCCCCGATAGCTGGCTCTTGGAGGTGATGTGTTCAGGCCACACGCGAGCACACCTGTCCCCTGGGAGGGTGAGTGTAACCGGAGCGGGATCTGGGCTTAGCCTCAGACACAATTCAATACACACAGGAGAGGTCAGGGGTGTTCACCCCAGCAGAGCCCGGGCCCACGGCCCCAGGCAGCCCGGGTTACTGTGACAACGCTCTTCTCTGTTACATCCGTGCCGGGCCTCATGCTTTACAAAGCATTTTTACACAGATGATCTCATTTAATTTTCACAGTCACCTTGCAAGGTAAATATTATTAACTGTCTGTTTTATAAGAGCAGGCTCAGCCTCAGAGAGGTTAAATAGACTTTCTAAATATCCCCCGGCTAGTAAATGCCAGAAACATGAATCAAATCCAGTTCTCTAAACACCGTGTCATATCCAGAGTCATCAATGTGTGTGCACGATGATTTCTTTTTTCCAGAAGAGTTCAGCGTTATTGCTATTTTTATATGGACTCTGGATTCTCCCACTTATGGGCAGACAAGGAGTAGACGTCATACACCAAAAGAATAAGAAAAGCAGTAAAGAGCGGCGCTGGTGGCATAGTGGTGAGCACAGCTGCCTTCCAAGAAAAGCAGTAGAGACACAGCAATGGTAGGTGGAAGATGCTTTCAGTTCAATAAAAAGTACTTATTGCAAGCTCTGATGTGTCTGCAGTACCCTAGGTGCTAGGGATACAGCGATGATAAATGTTTTTCTACCCAAGCATTTGTAATCTGGCAAAGAAACCATATTCAGGCAACTAACTAATCAGACAATATGGTGAGTGCTATACCAGTTTGGAAACTGATCCTCGAGGGAATAAGTAAATTAGCTAAGGACACACATGAGCTAATAAGTACAGAAGATAGGATTAAAGGCAGGGCTGGGAGAACACCAGGCCCACGACCTTGTCTCTCAGGCTCTACTAGCTCCAGGATATCTCCTCAAGGAAGCAGGAAGCCTCAGTTTCCTCATCAATAAAATAGGAATGAAACTATCATCTCCATGAATGATTGCATGAGAGTAAAGGAGACATTTGTACTTGGTGACTAACATATCCTATTTGTGTTAGGAATTGATATCATTCCAGTAAGATGAGCTGACCCCACCGCTGCCTCTGGATCTTTCAGAGACTGCTCCAAACAAAATGGAACAGAAGTAAAGGTCTGAAAAAAGGCAAAATGTATTACAAGTTGTCCCTTTAAACCCTTCCCCCGACTCATTTTGGGAATTAAAACCTGAATTCCTGCCCGAGGCCAGTAATCAAAGGGGCAGGAGAGTGTCCTTTGTTCGATGGCTCAGAGGAATTGTCCGGGCAGAGATCATGAGATTGTCTTCACCAGAGATGCTACAGTTAAACAGCAATAGCCTGAAACTGAGAACTCCCTTTAAAAGCTCTGTATTTCTGCTTAAAGATAGGACAGTCGTACTTTAAGACGAGAGTCTACCATCCTCCTCATTTGCCGGTTCTTCGTTTGGCCGTGGGGACACGTACCAAACTTTTGGTAACAAAAATTTTAAAATCCATTGAATCAGACAGAGATTCTATATCTTTTATCTTCCATAGTACACACAATTAAATCCATCTGAAGTGATCTTTTCAGGAGCATCCTGGCTGGGATCCACAACCAGTGCACCACTCAGCCCTGCCCGAGTGGCAGGTCTCCAGTTCGTAGCTTGGGAATGGCACGCAGTTAACACTTGCATCTAATACGATTGTTACTAAGAGAATTTTATGTGGTCACTGCTACTTGTGAACCGTTTAATAGTTACTTTAATTAGGTGCCCCTACTGGTTTGTAATTCAGTTTTCCCTAGCATAGCCCTAAGGGTTGGGTATTTAAGGATGCATTGGATAAATGCTTGTGCAGAACAGCAGAAGGGCAGGCCCAGGTAACAACAGTCACCAGGAGCCCAAACCACACATAAATGATAGAAACGTTTTGTTCACTCATTCATTTTAATGTAGTCAACAACCGTGCATGGAGGGCCTTACCAGGAACAGCCACCTGCAGAGGTTATGACAGTGAGTTGCAGAGAAGGGCAAGCAAGGCCTGCCCCAGGCAGGCTAACCTGGAGATTAGCAAAGTGCAGTGACCACAGGCACAGACGGTGGAGCCAGATTGGCAGGTCCCACTTCTGCCAATCACTAGCTGTGGTTGGTTTAACCACTCTCTGCCTTAGTTTCCTCATCTGAAACCCACAGTTGTAATGATTAAACGAGTAGTTAGTGTGCATGTAGAACTGTGCTTGACACACATTTACAGCTGCAGAAATGTTAACCATTATCACTCCAGTGGGTGAGATAGGCAGGAAATAAACAATAATAAAGGTTATAAAGGAAATCGAAAAGGGTGTGAGATGGGGAATAACCAAGGTGGAGAGGCAGCAGAAGGAGAAGACCTCTAGCCGGGGGGTAAAGGAACAGCTCTCTGAACGGTTGACTCAACAGAGCTGAGATGTGCTGGGTGACGGGGCTGGAAGGCGTGGGAGAAGGGAGCAGTCCGGGGAGAAGGAACAGCGCGTTCAAAAGGCCCGAGGTACAAAAGAGGCCGTGGCAAGGGGCTGGAGCCAGGAGAAGGTTGGAGCAGCAGGCAAGGTCGTTCCTGTACAGCTTTGCAGGCCACAGCAGGGAGTTCGGATTTTATGTTAAATGCAATGGGTTGCGGGGTTTGGGGTGGAACGGTTTTATGCAGTGCAGGGCTGTCATCCAATTTATATTTTTTATGGCTCGTCGGAGGACAAGAGTAGGGGTCGTTGCAGATGAGCAGGGAAAGGCAATGGGGATCCGGACCACGTGGTGGCAGTGGGAGAGCTGTCCCGGAGGGAGAATGCGTGGCACGTGGTGGTGGGCTGGACCTCCTGTTGGCAAGGTCAGGAAAGGCAAAGAGCTGCCGCCCGGCGAGCACTGCAGGCAGAGGGTGGGGGCACCAAGACGAGTTCAGGTGCAAGCAGAGCTGGGGCTCTTGCAGCCTCCTCACATGCCTGCGCCTCTGATGACACGCCCCAGAGAGCTGAGGACAGTCCGGCTTCAGGCCTCCTGAGGGCCCAGGGCCCGCTGTGCTTGGCTCCACCCAAAGCCCCAGGCTCCCCACGGGGCCCGCCTGGGCAGCCTGTGACAGATTTGGCTTCACGGAATGCCAGGTGGGCACAGCCCAGGGAGATTTGTTTCCACCGTCCCCAGCTGAGACTACTGTCAAACAGGCCCCACGATGGACAGAACGGATCTCAGACACACAGGAAGAGCAAAGGGCTCATGGGGCGGGAGAAGTCAAGAAACACTGGAAGCAACCCCCGTCCCCCTCCAGCCTCTTCCTCCTCTGCCGGCTTCAGGGAAGGCTCTGTACTTTCCCTGAAAAGAGGATTCTTAACGTACCTACGGAGGAAGCATCCTTCCACCCACTCCTTCAGTAGTTTCTGGGAGCAAGAGGGCTTCTCTCTGTTGACCTAACTCTGTTAAAGTAACTAAATACTAAAATAAACGTGAGGCTTGCTCGAATCCGCGAAACCAGCGAGGCCGGAAGAGGCTGACCCCAAATCAAAGTGTGAGGGTTGCAGCCTCCAGGCTCACAGCTTCTGCGGCTCTGCCGGTCCCGAAGCAGGCGGTGAAGGGAGAGTGGGGTTAGGATTTCCAGATTGTCATCTGATGTCAAATTTAGCGCAATAAAACATGTCTGGTGTCACAGATGGACTTGGAGAAGAGTGAAACTGCCCCCTAGTCTCTGCCTGAGCAGTCAGCTCCATTGCAGAAGCATTGCAGTGGCTTGTTTTACCCCAAGCAGGGTAAAGGGGTCCCGTCCAAAATTTGGGCTTGGGTCCCTCACACTTCATGCGAAAGCCCTTCCCACGCAAAAAAAAATATCCTTCCAGTCTTTTGGGAATCTGGAGTTGCCTGTTTGCTTGGGTTCTGTGACAAGCGTGGGATTTCTTTTTTAAAAACTTTCTTTAAACTCAGTGAAGCTTCACTAGAACCCTCTGGCAGTGGTCTCTCAGTCAGGGAGCAGCCGGGTGAGCAGTGCTAGTTCCCCAGGAGACTGCCTGACTGGCATCAGTTCTGGAAGGTTCTGCATCTGGAAAAACATTACCTGGGTGGGATCACTGGGCGGCGCTCTATAAATTCTCGTAGTCGGATGGTGGTCATGGTGGATGGGATCTGGGAAAAAAAAAATATAGCGTGAAGGTTCATATCTCAAGTTTATACATATTCCCAGGAGTGAGCTCTCTAGTACCGCAAAGTGTATCTTGAAAGAATTCACAGTAAGAAAATTGACATGGAGGAAGGAGTCTCTATATATTCTTCTAGACTATTTAGGGAAAGAAATAAAAGACTAGAAAAGGAGCAAGAAGCAATGGCAAGCATAAGCCAAACACACAGATAAGCTTTTCTTTAAAAACCAAAGGTGGCAGGGCGCGGTGGCTCACACCTGTAATCCTAGCACTCTGGGAGGCTGAGGCAGGAGGATCCCTTGAGCTCAGCAGTTCGAGACCAGCCTGACCAAGAGCAAGATCCCATCTCTACTAAAAATAGAAAGAAATTAGCTGGGTATAGTGGCACATGCCTGTAGTCCCAGCTACTCGGGAAGCTGAGGCAGGAGGATCACTTGAGCCCAGGAGTTTGAGGTTGCTGTGAGCTAGGCTGACGCCATGGCACTCTAGCCCAGGCAACAGAGTAAGAGACTGTCTCAAAAAAAAAAATTGTTCAAAAAAAAAAAAAACCAAAGGTACTGTGCTCATCATATCAGTTAGGCAGTCTCCATTCTCACTTTCTAGTGGGCCTTCCTCCTACATTTCCCAGAGTCCCCTAGAGTTCTGGGCATGAGTTGGAGTCCGGCAGTCAGTGGTACTTGCTTGGGATTTGGAAGGTGGAAACAAGGCAGAAGCCATTTCCTGCTGCTTTGACCTTTCCTACTGGCAAGCAAGGTGGAGAAGCAACGGTGTTTTCTGCAGCAGAACCCAGCGTCTGAGCTCCGTGTCTGTGGGGATGTCAAGAAGCAACTGCTTGCAGGCAATGGCTGAGCTCTGTCCCAGGGATCAAATTCCCAGCTTCCTGAGCCTAGACAGGGAGCTGCAGCGGCAGTGCCAGTGGCATTGGGAGTAGGTTCTAGAACTCAGTTGATCTGGAAGAAGCTTCCTGATTTGGGCAGACATAGCTGCGTCATACGACCCAAATAAGTGACCGAGGCAAAAATCTCAATCAGTGGGGGTTTGTTAAACCAAACTGAGGATTCGCCCAGGAAAAACACGAACCACAGGCAGACCTGTGACTGTTTCTCCAAAAGAGAAGTTGGAAGCTTCAGCCTTTAAAGACATACAGAGAGAAAGAAAAAAAAAAAAAAAAAGCCGGGCCAGGGCGTTGGTGAGGAAAAATGGTTACTTTCTTGTGAGACCCAGGAAATCTACATTTTACATGAAATAAGGTGAAGGTTAGAAGAGAAAAAGGGAGTGAAGGAAGCATCAGTTATGTAGATGTCCCTGGGTAAGCGAAGAATGTCTAATCCTGTGTGTCCCCTGTTCAGTTATCTGTAAAGATAAACTCGTAATTCATTATTAGTTCAGTTTCAGGTGCTAGACGTAGTTAAAATTTGCATGTCCTTGCTTATGGGAGGTCAGCAAGGAATTTCCTTAATGAATGATCTGTGGGGCCAGCTGTTTACAGGTGTCTGAGGCCTTTACCTTCTCTTTTGCTTAAGGAGTTGGGGGGTGACCCTAAGATTTTGGTTTTCTTTTTACAGCCAGTGATGGGTTGTTTTTTTGGAGGTGTTCTAGAAGCTTCCTGCGGGCCCCGCCCAGAGCCTACTCCTCCAGCCCTTCTGATGATTTTATAAGCACCTCATTCTTTGTATTATACCCCTGTCTATTTCCCATACTGACCCTGGACTGAAGCATGTACTATGTATTGTTTCTAGTCTAAAATGTCATATTACATCTGATTATTTACTGGAGAACAGGGCTTGCCACAAGCAAACTACTGCATTTAAATATTCGCAGGAGAAAATCAGGAGTGGGGAGGGAAACCGAGTGGCTGAGGGACAGAGGTGGGAGAGTACTGCACTTGGTACTGTTTACCTTTTGTGTACCTTACCAATCTTGCACTGTGTGTATACACTATGAGAAACGCGGCTAATAGTGCCACAGCAGAACATTGAACTGGGACCTATGTGACCTGCGGCAAACCATTTCCCCACACTCTGCACTGATTACAACACTCCCAGGTGGGTGAAATGAGGCATTGATGTGTTGGAATGTTCTGTGACTTTGAAAGCACCTTTGAGAAAGGAGAAATAGGAGTTCCTATTATGAGCATGGATTATGCGTCGGGTAATAAGTATTAACTCCTATTAGCCTCCCAGCAGCCCTACAAAGTTTTATCACTATTTTTTTCCCAAGAAAACCGAGGTACTAAGAAGTGCAAGTAACATGTACAAGGTTACCAAGGAACCAGGCTTGGAACCCGCTGGCTCCAGAAACGTTTGCATTGAGCGCTATGCTCTATTGAAGCAATCACAAAGCACCCAGACCATCGGCCAAAACAAAACTGGGACTATTCAAAAGAAGCAGTAACCAGGAGACAGAAAGGACTGGAAAAAAAGTGTGTGATGCCTCCCTCTCTTCCCTTTTATAGTCAAAACTTAACTCCTTGCCCACAAACTGGCCAGCTGCTTGATTTCGCCTGTGAGTGTGTTTTTCAAAGCAATTAGACACTTTTCAATAGCACTACATAGAGCAGAATGGTAGGTTATCCAACCAAGCCTGTTCATTATATAATGTACTTTTACTTTTTAATGTATTTTTACTGTTGTGATTGTTAAAAAAAAAGAAAGAACGAACGGACAAAAGAGAAAATCTGGGTAAACACAGTTGAGCTCTTGCTTAATTGGATGCCGCAAACTCAGAAAGCTTTGTGACTATAGAGATTTTACTTCACTAGAAGTGATACGCTGGAGAGAGGAATGCAAGGTATTCAGGACATTTGAGCTCATAACAAAGACAAGCCCAGCTCTGCCTTTGATGAGCGTGATTGCTCAATGCCTAGAAATTCTGAATCAGCCTCCTAGCGACTAAAGACTAAACAGATTGTGGATTGTCATGCTTTGGCCTGAGCTCCCAAAACAATCACAGGGCCTAGCCTATGAGTGGTTACAGACCCTTAGAGAATTTCCTCTACTTATATAAGGGATACCAAATCACACTTTGTGTCATTAGTTATCTCTTGGACACATAAGAAAATGTAGTTCCCAGTAAGATGTATGAGTACTTTTTATTTTAGTCAATCTTAAAAAATGTAGCCACAGACCAAATCTGAATGTGGTAACTTAAGTATGAATATGTGGTAAACTTATCATTATTTCCATATCCACAGCCGATACTGTACAACTGTTGTTCTCAGTATCAGCAACAATGTAACTTTCATCTCCCTTAAAATACATAATTTTTTAGTTGTCTTAATAGAAGATTCTCACTCAGATGTGCCCCAAGTAAAATTCTTCCAGAGCAAACAAGAGTTCTATTTGTACCCTTATCCTAATGTTCAAATTCAAATTAATCCTAGGATACCTTTGGGGTTTTCTTTGTTTGTTTTTTGAGCCATGGTCTCTCTCTGTCCCCTGGGGCTAGAGTGTAATGGTGTCATCATAGCTCACATCAACCTCAAACTCCTGGACTCAAGCAATCCTCCTACCTCAGCCCCTCTCTCCTTCCCCCCGCCCCCAGTTGCTGGAACTACAAGTATGCATCCACAATGCCTGGGCTGATTTTTCTGTTTTTAGTAGAAACAGGGTCTTGCTCTGGCTCAGGCTGGTCTCAAACTCCTGAGCTCAAGCAATCCTCCTACCTTGGCCTCCCAGAGTGCTAGAACTACAGGCGTGTGCCCAGCAGTTTTCATTTAACAATGTATCATGAAACTCTTCCCACATTGCTACAGAGTATTCTTAATTCTAATATTTAATGTTCTTTTGCATGTTTGGTGAGAACCACCCATCACCCTATTTAAAATAGGAACCCCTCAAAATAAACTAAGCTAAATTAAGATACAATAGGACCCCACTCCACCCTGACTCCTGAATCCTCATCCCCGCCTATGCTTTATTTTTCTCCAAAACACTAACCACCATTTGCCATACTCTATGCTTACTTATGAGTCTTGTTTATGTTTGTTGGCCCCTCCCCCCAATAGAAATAATCTCCATGAAGGCAGGAAGATTTGTCTGTTTTGTTTATTGTTGTAAGTCAAAGATAATAAATGGCATATGGGAGACATTTAATACATATTTATTGAATTGCTGAATGAGTTATAATTTATGAAACACAACTCTCTAATTTTGGACATTTCGGTCATGCTGAACATCTCTATGAATATATTTAATTCTATTGAATTTATTTCTTAAGATACATTCCTCAGAATGAGTCAAGACTTAGATGTCTTCACTGGCTCTTACTTAGGAGGATTTTAGCCACTTCTGTTGATTGATGTTGGTCCCTAAACCATTGAGCTTAGACTCCCAGTGCACAGAAATTAAAATTTAACAATAGAACTTTTTATTATGCTTGTGTTCAAAAGGTAAACCAAGGTAAATAAATTTAAAATGTACATTGCAACTAACTTCCTCAAAGTTAGTGTTCAACATGCTAACTTCAGGAATAAATAGGTAAGATTTATTTTGTCAACTTTTTCAGCAAGTTTTTGCTATTATAGAATACAGTTTGGATTAAACCAGATTCCTACAACATACAATAAGAGAGTGAAAGACCTAATAAAATCCCCCTGTTCTTGGTGAAATTTCTTAGTAAACTATGAGGGAACTTTCTCAACTCGATAAAGAACATCTACAGAAACCCATAGCTAACATTATATTACACATAATGGTGAAAGACTAATGCTTTCTAGTCCTTGTCAGTCCAATAAGGCAAGAAAAGGAAATAGAAAGTATACAGATGGGTAAGGAAGAAAATTATCCCTATTTGCAAATGATGTAATTATTCATGTGGAAAATCTCAAGGAATCTACAAATAAACTACTCCTAAAACTAACAACTATGGTTAGCAAGATCACAGGATACAAGATCAACATGTAAGAAAAACTCATTTATATTATAAATAAAAAATTGGAACTGAAATTTAAAGCACTACTATTTAAAATTGCTTAAAAAATGAAATATCATGTAAAAATCTCACAAGATGCACAGGATCTGTATGCTGAAAACCACAAAATGCTGATTAAAGAAATCAAAAATGACTTGAGAGATATACTATGTTCATGGATTGGAAGGCTCAACATAATAAAGATAAAAATTCTTCCTAAATCAAAATTCTTCCTAAATCGATCTGATTTATCTTGTCAAAATCCCAGCAGGATTTTTTGTAGATATAAACAAGTTTATTTTAAAATGTTTTTGGAAATGCAAGGGAACTAAAATAGCTAAAATAATTTTTGAAAGAGAGCACCTACCCTCTGATAGAAGGAGAGATGGGAAAGAACCTCAGCTGACACCCAGTATCTACCAGACATTTCACTTATGATTTCATTCAGTCCTCGAAAGAATCCTGCATATTGTTTCTTATTATTCCTTTTTCTTTTCTTTTTTTTTTTTTTGAGACAGGGTCTTGCTCTGTTGCCCAGGCTAGAGTGCAGTGGCATCATCACAGCTCAAACTCCTGGGCTCAAGTGATTCACCTTCAGCCTCTCGAGTAGGTAGGACTATAGGCTTGTGCCACCATGCCCAGCTAATTTTTTAAATTTTTTGTAGAGACAGGGTCTGGCTATTTTGCCTAGGCCGGCCTTGAACTCCTGGTCCCAAGCGATCCTCCCACCTCGGCCACCCAAAGTGCTAGGATTACAGGCGTGAGCTACTGCACCCAGCCTGTTATTACTCTTAATTTGTTGAATGTGTTAAATAGCATGTTTAAGTTCACACAGCCGGGTCTTTCTGACTCCAAGGCCCAAGCTCCTTCTACTGCAGCACCACTGATTCACTGACTCATTCAACAAATACTTACTGACCAGCAACCCAGGCCTGATGCTGTCAGGAACTAGGGGAAAAGGATTTAGCAAAAGATACATGATTTCACTGTCATGTTGCTTACAATCTGATGGAAAAGATGAAGTCGGACATTAATCATAGAGCCACACAAGTGAACACAAAATCAAAGCACAGCAACTGCTAGAACAGGATCCTTTGGCACCAAGTTAGTCTTCAGACAGTCGGGTGGCTGGTTGTCCCCTCTCTTCTTTCAGAGTTCTGCAGGAAAAGGCTCTAAGAGCAGATAAGTCGCATTTGCTTCACAATACTTGGACATTTTCCCTGATACGAAGCATCAGAGAAGCTTTTCTCGAAAAGATGAGTTTTCTGAGGATTTGGTTGAAAAGATATTTTAGAAAATTGGCTTCTATTTTTATGGGAGGAACTAATTTAAAATAACATTGTTAAACCAAAGGTTGGGTGTTCCCTGTGCAATGTCAAGTGGAGCTAGTAGTGATTACCTGGTAAATTTAATCAACTGGTGGGCCCAAACTAAATGATAACCAGCAAGTTATCAATTGATCTGTCCAGAGAAGGGGCAGAGGCAGGTTATTAGAGTCAGGGTCTCAAGACTTTTTTATTTTTTTATGTGGGGGAAGCATGGGGGGAGAGACACTAAGACTTCGATGTTATTTATCTAGCAAGATTTGGAAAATTCAGGGAGTCATTGGAAAATTCTGGAATAAGAGGGTGGCTTTTTTTTTTTTAATTTTTTTTTTTAAAGTCTCACTATGTTGCCTAGGCTGGCCTTGAACTCTTGGGCTCAAGTGATACTCTGTCTCAACCTCTAGAGTAGCTGGGACTACAGTTGCATACTTACTACCTTGCCTGGCTTAGTGGCATTTTAAAATGCCCTTTTTCTTGGAAGTGTCACATCAGTGCCCATGACATTGTCGGAAATTCAGCTCCTGGGGAAAGCCATACCCTAGTGATCTGATGGTATATGGGTTGGGTGCTTCTCTGAATTGACATAATTGAGCCAAGTGTGGTGGTTCACACCTGTAATTTCAGCACTTTGGAAGGTCGAGACAGGAGGATTGCTTGAGGTCAGGAGTTCGAGACCAGCCTGGGCAAAATAGCGAGACCTCATTGCTACTAAAATGTAAACAATTAACCCAGTGTGGCAGTGACTGTAATCCCAGCTACTTGGAAGGCTGAGGCAGGAGGCTTGCTTGAGCCCAGGTGTTCAAGTTTGAGTCTACAGTGAGCTATAATTACACCTCTGCACTCCAGCTTGGGTGATAGAGCAAGACCCTGTCTCGAATAAATAAATGAATGAAAAGGAATTGACATAACTGACACGACCCAACTGGCTAAGACCATGACAGCAGCTTCGTTGACTGCAGGACTCTTCCGTAGCTGCGATGTCTGCTCCCAGCTGCCTTTGAGCGTGTGTGTGGCAAGAGGATGTTTAGAAGAGGGTTTCACAACTGGATATTTTGACAGTCTCTTATTACTTCTGTTTCCTCAGGAAGCCAGGCCTCTCAGTTCAGGAAGGTTGGTTCCCCGCTCCGCCCATTCTGCTGCCTGGATGCCTTTCCCTTTCTCCTCCGCTTGTCTACAGTCGACCCATCCTTCAGGGCCGTCTTCGAGTCCTATATAAAGTCCCCTATACGGCCTTTCTTCTCACTTCCAAATGATCCATTTCCTGCCTCTGAATTTCCAGAGCCCTTGATAAATTCTACTATGCATTTTATTTCTTTTCTTTTTATTCATTTTTGTTTTTCACCTGTAATCCCAACACTTTGGAACTACTATGCATTTTAGTTCTGAATCTTTTCCTCTTTGGTTTATTGGTTTCTCAATTAATGTATTCATTGTATTATTACTATTTAAGAATATATTTAATGAGTGACAACTCTGCGCTGGGCCTTGGATGAGGCTCTAGAAATTCTTCAACAACAAGACATCCGTTTCATATATACCTTGCCTCTTCAGCTAAAATGTAAGCTCCTAGATGTTGGGGACCATATGGTTTTGGTGGCCACTATCTTCACTCTCCTTGTCCTTCTCCTCTCTCATTGTGTGGCAAAATGTTCCCCATCCGAGAAGTGCTTGATGCATACTTTGGAATGAATGAATAAATGAAAGACTCAATCACTCAGCCAACTAGGTAACCTGGTAATTTAGTTAACAGGTTTTTTTTTTTTTATTTCAGCATATTACAGGGGTACAAATGTTTAGGTTACATATATTGCCTTTGCCCCCACCTGAGTCAGAGTTTCAAGCGTGTCCATTCCCGAGACGGAGCGCATAACACCCTTTAGGTATGAAGTTAACAGTTTTAAAACTTTGGTCTTATAGAAAAATTAGCCGGGTATGGTGGCGCATGCCTGTAGTCCCAGCTACTCGGGAGGCTGAGGCAGGAGAATCACTTGAGCGCGGGAGTCTGAGGTTGCTGTGAGCTAGGCTGATGCCACGGTACTCTAGCTCGGGCGACAGAGCAAGACTTTGTCTCAAAAACAAAAAACAAACAAAAAAACCCTTTGGTCTTCTTGTATCATAGGGAACCAGATATCTATATCTGTACCTCATTTCTAAAAAAAAAAAAACAAAGTTGAGCTAAAACTTTTGCAATAATTCAAAGTTGAGAGGGATGAGAGTTCACTTCCTAAAAGAAATTTTGGCTTGACAAAGAGTTTTGCCACTGAGTTTCCTTACATTGTGAGGTCCTGTCTCTAGAACACTCAATACACAATTAATTACTTAGCAATACTACACTCAGCGAGAAGAGAGCAGCAGCTGCAGTTACAAACATGCTGGGCGTTACCTGCTTGGGCTGCAGCGGGTAGATCCTCCTTGTTCTTAAAAGCAGTCCTCTGAGCACGGCAGTTATCTCAGCCTCCTGGTGTGGATGTACTGCAGGGACACACTGCAGAGTTGTGGGACCTGGTCGCTTTACATCATTCAAAGGGTATTGTGACGCTCTGTGGGTTAGAAAGTTTTGCTAGGCAATGGCTTTCAGGTTTTGGGCTTACAAAAAGTAGAGATTGTTTGGTCTCTGTGGAGAGCCCAGCTACACATGTAGGAAAGGGCAAAAGTTAGGGTGAAAAGGAAAATCATGCAGGCAAATAATCTGGACTATCGAATGATTAGAACTTTCTTTTCTAAAAAAGATTGTTCTGAGGACAACGTAAGGTCAAAGATCTGGGTGGTGCTGTACTGGGAGGCCTGGAAACATTCAGTATCTGGCCCGTAGTTACACAGGCCATAAAGGAAAGACAGGCGCTGAACCCAGGTCTGTGTGACCTCCAAGTCCCTTCCTCTATGGAGCGTGCCTCAGGCTGCGTGGAGCGTAGTGGGAAGGACGGGGCTCGGAAGGCCCGGGTTAGAGCCCTGGCTTTGCACGGGGCAGCTCCCTGCCTGCGGGTGTGTTTGATCTCTCTGGGCTCTGCTTCCTCCACCCACAGCATCATGCCCTCTGTGCCCACCAGCCGCAGATCATTGCCCCATAGCCCAGACATCCTGCTCTGTGGTTTCCTGTCTTGTAGGCTCATGTGATGTGATGACTGAGTCATGTGGGAGCAAACTCCGGGAGGATTTTATTGGGGAACAGAGTAGGCAATGTTGGGGAGGTTCCTCCAGAGGGAGAGGACACTTAAGGTGGCCATAAACACTACCCGCCCCTCGCCTGTGGGCCTGCGGTTCCCCTCCCCTCCCATCTCCGTTGGCCCCAACGCAGCCCTTTGTCCCTGGATCGGTGACTCAGCACTTGCAGGGAGAACCATCTGAGGCTGAGGTTGCCAGAGGAAACCAAACAATTCTTATTTACCAAACTGTCAAAATCCTATCATTGCAATTAAGGGGATAGGCAATTAACTGTGTCTTAATTACAGCAGCTGCCACTTCTTCTGAATGCTGTAATTTACAGAGAGAATGGGAGGAGACTTTACATTAATGTGTGTCTTTAAACAAGGAAAAACATTGATGGAACCCGGAGAAGACTGTCAGCGGTGGTGTGAGGCCCCTCCTGAGAAGAGACATTGTCATGGATGCACTTACAGAACACCACAGTTTCTTCCTTTGCCTTTGTTGCCTAATGGCTGCATTTGTAACAAATGCCACGGTGACATTACATTATCCTATTTCGTACACAATACAATTTAATGATTTCAACAGCAATATCATTTGTGAAACCCTCTGCAATTGTCATCTCAGTTTTGTTGGATTTTTTTTTAAAACTCAGTTTTAAACAATGAATCTGGGCTCACAGACAGAGAAACAAGGTTTACTTTTTTTTTGAAATGGGGTCTCACTATGTTGTCCAGTCTGGAAATAAGTTTTAAATGCAGGAATTTAAAGGGTAGTGAGATTTGCATCTGTGCAACTACTCTGTCAGGTAAGTTTTCTCATCACACTTTCTATATGAGGAAACTGAGGATCAGAGAAACTAAGAAACTTGTTCAGGGGCACACAGCAAGCTACGAAGTGGCCAAGGTGATTTCAAGCCCAGGTGTGACTGCAGTTTGCTTTTCCCCCAAAGGTTGGCTGGCCACAGGGAGTGCAAGCTTCCATAGTGAGGGACCCCAAACAGGGGAGAGGACAGAGCCATGGCAAATCCAGGAGGAGCAGCACTTAGAAGTCACCGTGTGGCAGGAGAGGCGGCCGGCAGGTCGGGGCCCAGACTCAGCTGCTGCTTGGAGCCATGCCTCAGTCCCTGGGAAGCTGCAGGTGGAACAGTGATAACATAAAGCTTTCCCACCAGCCTGACCGGGCTTCGAATCCCTGCTCCTCCACTTCCCAGCCAGGGGCCCTTGGGAAATGTCCTTATTGTCTCTGGGCTTCGATAGCTTCAGTGCTCCTCATTTGTATGTTGGGGATTGGATCAGCCTTGCACAACCGCTATACGTATATAAAGGGAGGGATGGGAGGGCTGGCGGCGACCAGAAAAAGGTCTAATGGGGGTGGGGAACCTGCAGCTTTGGGGTCACATGTGGCCTTCTGGATCCTTGAATGCGGCCTTTTGACTGAATCCGAATTTTACAGAACAAATCCTTTTATTAAAAGGGGTGCAACAGAGAAAGATGAAGGTTTTCTTGCCTCCTTTGGTGCTTAAAAAAGAACAATCTTGAAATCAGAAGGCCGCAGCTTCCCTACCCTTGCTGGGATCCTGGAGAGTCGAGTTCGAGGTTGTCAAAGGCCTTCTGCTTTGGATCAGAACGAATCCAGGACCCGTGCAGGAGACTAAATGGCTTAGCTGTGGGGCTGGGCCGGCTCCAAGCCTGGGGCGCCAGCTGGGTGGCCTGGGCCTGAGCTTTCCCTGGGCAAGTCCTCGCTTCTCAGTGCTTGGACTCGCTGTTCTGCAGGGAGATTACAACTGCCTGGATCAGAGGACTAAGTGAGGGTGCGGCTCAGTGTCCCCAAGGCCCTCCGCCTGAGGCTGGTTCTCTTGGGACAATCTCTTCTCTTGTCTGATAGAACTTTGATCTCTCTTCCAGAAAAACATGAGAGTTTTCAATGCAATTCATTAATTTAGAGATAAAATTCTGTAACAGTAAAGTAGACGCCTGTAAGTGCCTTCACAAGAGAGTTGAATGCAACCTGAGAGTTACCTGGTCCCCTGCGTCAGTACAAATGGGACCGGCCCAGGGAGACGGGGCCTGCCCTCCTGCCATCTCTCGCCCTCCTCTTTGCTCCTCTGACCAAAGCCAGCATGCAGCAAAGAAGCTTATACTAGTCGTCTGGATCCTAAAGGAATCCCAGGTTTGTGTAGCCTCTCCCAGGGCGATGTGCATTTTAGCTGAACTGAGCCCAAGTGGCTGGGGACCACAACCGGGGGTGGGGGGGGGAGGGGGGGGCGAGCTACAGGGATTGTCTAAACCCGCCAGAAGAGGCAGCTGCTAACTAGCTCTAAACTGTTGGTGCCATTGTGGGAAAATGGTCCATTGTTGGGAGGTCTTCCCATTTTCCAAGAGAAAACAGGTTTTTAGTGGGATCTTTCTTGAATTCTAGCACACCGAGCAAGCTGAGCAAAGCATAGAGTTGAGTGTATCCTACTGGCCATCAGTTTGCAACCCTGTGAATTTAAAAATAAAAAAACTACTTAGATGTATTAAAGAAAAACAAATTGTTGCCTCTCTTTTTTAATCCTATTTTGCCTTTCCTGCAGTGTTATATTCTTTGCTTTAAAAAAGGTCCCTATGGCAATTATTCCTGATAATGTCATTGAAATTCTTGATTTACTGGGGAACTCCACTAGCAGAATCCACTCCAGGTGGTACATCAGGGAGGCCTCCAACACCTATGGTACAGGCCTCCAATGCCGAAGAAAGCCCACCTGGCTGAGACGTGTGTTTACGTTGTCCTTGCCTGCTGTTTTCTCCTACGGCATTGTCTCTTTGGCAATGAGAAAGTGTCTAAGAGAGTCCTGCCCCTTTCATAGACATCTCTGTGCCTTGATGCTCTTGCAGTCCCAGCTCGTGGCCAGGACTTCCAGGCCGGGGTGTGGTGCAAGGCGTGTTGACGCCCTGGGAGAGGTCATCCCAGGACACAGGTGTGGCCCTTATCAGTCAAGCAGAAGAATGGGGCTTGTCTAGGACTTTAAGGGTTTTAAGTATTTGCAGGAGTTAATTCATTCTTTTTTTGTGAAGTTAAAAGTATTATTATTATTTTTCAATACTTTTTAGCTGCAGTTGCGCACTGCAGGAAACCCTGCTGTGGGGATTACTTGCTCGTAGTCACTCCTGAGGAAGCAGTGGATGCTCGGAGGCGGCAGCTTCTGCTCACTGGCCAGCTGCTCCCCGCTATGATCATCCCCCTCACCCAGCGGGGCACATGCTGAGACCCCCAGTGGATGCCTGCAACCGTGGATACTGCTGAACCCCACATACGCTATGGATGTTTTTTCCTATGCATACATACCTGTGATAAAGTTTAACTTATAAATGAGGCACAGTAAGAGATTAACAACAGTAACTAATGATAAAATAGATTATAAAAATATGCCAGCATCGCTGCTCTTGCACTTTGAAGGCATCGTAAATGAGGAGTTACCTGAACGCGCTCACTGCGATGCCATGACCGTGACCTCACAGCAAAGACGGCTGAGCGACTGCTGGGTGGGCAGCGCGGACGGCACGGGAGCGCCGCACAAAGGCAGGATTCACGTGCTGGGTGGGACGGAGTGGGATGGAAAGAGATTTCATCACTTCCTCAGAACAGCATGTGATTTAAAACTTATGAATTGTTTATTTCTGGAATTTTCCACTTATATTTTTGGACCGTGGTTTAGCGTGAGGAACTGCAGAAAGCAAAGCCACGGAAAAGGCAGGAATACTGCAACACCTTTTTGGGATCTGCCATTTTCTGGTTTTTTGTTTTTTTTGAGACAGAGTCTTGGTCTGTCATCCGGACTAGACTGCCGTGGCGTCAGCCTAGCTCACAGCAACCTCAAACTCCTGGGCTCAAGCAATTCTCTTGCTTCAGCCTCCCGAGTAGCTGGGACTATAGGCATGCGCCACCAAACCTGGCTCATTTTTTCTATTTTTAGTAGAGACGGGGGTCTCACTCTTGCTCAGGCTGGTCTCGAACTCCTGACCTCAAGCAATCCTCCCGCCTCGGCCTCCCAGAGTGCTAGGATTACAGGCGTGAGCCACCGCGCCCAGCCGTTGTCTGGTGAATAAGGACCAAACTCCTTGGTCTGACACTGGTCCTCCGTCAGCTGGCTGCAGTCTTGTCTCGTACTCCAGCTCCGACGCCACACTCCACACGCACCAGACTATGTGTAGTTCCTGGAACACATTGTTTGTTGCGATACTTTTATTGCTCCAGCTTGTGATGACCTTTGTTTTATTTTCCACTTGTTAAATTTCACTCATTCACTTACTTAAATAATGATTAAGTATTGGAAATACAAATAAGAACAAATGTGGATCTTGTCCTTATGGAGTTTAGGATCTAAACTGTCTGTCTGCCTAGTTAACTCTTCATTCCCCTTAACACTTCTAGATTCCTGTCCTCTGGAAAGCTTTTTTTTTTTTTGGGGGGGGGGCTGGGACACGGTCTCACCCTGTCACCTAGAGAGTGCAGTGGTGTCATCACAGCTCACTGCAACATCAAACTCCTGGGTTCACGTGATCTTCCTGCCTTAGCCTTCCGAGTAGCTAGGACTACAAGTGTGTGCCATCACACCCAGCTAAGTTTTCTATTTTTAGTAGAGACGGAGTCTTGCTCTTGCTCAGGCTGGTTTCAAACTCCTGAGCTCAGGCGGTTCTCCCACATCAGCCTCCCAAAGTGCTAGGATTACCGGCATGAGCCACCGCGCCTGACCATCATTGGATTGTTTTTTTTTTTTTTTTTGAAAAGTTAAAAATTCCTTAATTTTTTATTCCTGGTACCACTACCACAATTTACAGGGCAATATACCTGATGTAATGAAAAGAAAAAGAAAAAGACAAAGCTACAACAGATAAAAGACTTCAGGAATGTACATCTAATTGACACTACATTGCATTAATCAATAGCTGCACTTTTTGCAAACTGTGGCTATGACAGTCCTGAACAAGAAGGGTTTCCTGTTTAAGCTGCAGTAACTTTTCTGACTATGGATCATCGTTCCT